>JAODAL010002327.1:0-199316 GCA_025379985.1 Phyllomedusa bahiana
TTTTGTGTGCTTGCAGCTATACACAGGTCCTTTTTAAAAAAAATGTTTTTTAAACGACTTTTGTTCTTCAAAAATTGCCAAAGTGGCCATGGGTATGTTTTGAATTTTTTGGGGCATTTTGCTGTGACTGCAGCTAACTGGGGGGCCCAAGCTAGTGCAAGGTGGCGGCATCAGCCCCGGGTTGCATTTCTCCAAGTCAGGGTGTGTGAAGCTGGCTGGGGCAGGGAGGGGAGGAGGTATTCCTAGACCCCGATTTTTCCCGACGTCCCTGCTTTGGAAAGAGGTGGCGGAATTTGAGGCGGAGGGGAAGATGAGGAGATTAGTTTGCTAGTCCCCCTCGCCCCAGAGGCTTGCGAAAACCCGGCTCCATCTCTCACATGAGTGCTTGGTGCTCCTTTCCTCCAACATGACCCTCGCATTAAGGCCATCAAAATGAAAACAGTTACGGGGTGGCCACCCCCCTGGTTTCCCCGGTACAAAAAAAAAACTCGCACTTTCCTTCCACCCCCCCAAATGAGGTAAAATGCGGGAAATGGAGCCCTTTGTGATTGATAACTGGAGACATCGTTGGTCTGCTTCCTTTTCTTCAAATGCACGGGGGAAAAAAAGGGGCAGCGACGTGCAGCAGTGAGTGCCAATACCCGTAGTGGCAGCAGCAGGCAGGTGGCAGAAGCCTAAGGGGTGAACCGGGCAATTTTATTTACCACCTCCCCAAACCATGCAATGCGGGCCACATAAAACACCCAGAGACCGCTTAAGATAGGGTGAACCCTATCGCATCCAACACGATGTTTTTGTATGTGTTCGTCCCCAATAGACTTCGGGTACCAAAATGGAGAATGGCCCGAGCTGGCTCGCCACGCCAGAGGTGTTGCCCTGCACGAGCCGCGTCAAATCTGAGGGACCTTAGCACACCCGGGGAGAGTCATTACAGAAAAAGCATCCGGTTTTTCCACGATAATTTTGGGATCGTTTGTTTTCATCAAGATAAATCAGGCAGGGATCTCGATGATGTTGTGGCCCCCAATTGTGAGGCACCGTTTTATTGCTGGTCTCTTCACTTCCTCTCCAAACAGAATGGTCCTCTGAAAAACTTATTTTTAAAATGATATTTCTTAGCAATTTTTTTTTCCATTTCCCCAAAATTCATTTTGCTGGTTTTGCTGTGGGGAACTTAAAAGACCCCAAAGGGTTTTCATGACAAAACCATATTCCTTTACTCATTTCCCATCTTAGAATTTTTTTGCATTGTAAAGGGTTTTGGGGTCTGTTGCCTCACAAATTTTTTAACAGTGGTGAAAGTCTATTTAAAATTTTTTTGGGGGTCATGTTGCTGTGAGATACAGCAATAATAGGGCCCTTTTGGGGAACGAAAGGGTTTTTAATGGCTTTCTCCCCAAAAATTTTTAACGTGGCTGAGAATCATTTTTATAATTTTTTTTGGGGTCATGTTGCGTGAAACAGCAATAATTTGGCCCTTTAATAAAAATGTGGCTTTTAAGTGGCATTTCCCCCCTCACAATTTTTAACAGTGGTGAAAAGTCATATTTAAAATTTTTTGGGGCCCCAGTTGCTGTGAGATAAAGTATAATCATGGTTCTTTGGAACAAAAATGTGGTTTCCCTAAGTGGCATTTCTCCCTCAAAATTTTTAACAGGGGCTGGAAGTCTTTTTTAAAATTTTTTTTGGGTCATGCTGCTTTGAAAAGACAATAACTACGGGTTTCCTATTCAAAAAAATGTTGTTTCAAATAGACATTTTTTCTTCAAAAATGTAAAAAGTGGAGGGGTCATGTTTTGAATTTTTGGGGGATTTTGCTGTGACAGCAGCTATACTACAGGTCCTATTATAAAAAAAAATGTTTTTTTCTAACAGACATTTGTTCTTCACAATTGTAAAAGAGGCTAAAGGGTGATGGTGCTGTCAGAAACAGGAATGGAGGACACTGTTAATGGACACTATTGCAAAAGGCTTGTTTTTTTGCAAGATCTTTAACATAGCTTCAATCCCTGTTTTGGAACCCTTTTAATATAATTAAAAAAAAAGAAAACAAAGACGGTGGGTTTCCCATCCTTTTTAAAAAAAGGGGGTTTCTAGATTAAACTCTAAAAAAATTGATGTACAAAATATGTTAAAAAAACCCCTTTGCACAAGGGGTGGAAAATTTTAAAATGTAAGTTTTCAGGACGGGTTGAGCAGGCAAAAAAAATTTAAAGCCCTTTCCCACTTTAAAATGGAAAAAAACAAAAAAAAGGCACCCGGGTCGGGGGTTCCCCAGTATTTTCCAAAGTGAAGCCTTTCCGCCTTTTTTAACGGGGCAACGTAAGGTCTTGCTGTGTCAAAGGGGGTGAAGTTCTACAAATTCCCTTTTCCCCACTTTCGCAGACATTTTTCTACTGCGGGCATCAGCATTTTAACCCTTTTAATGTGAGGGCCCCCGGCTTAACTGCACCCCCTTAACTCCCCCCCGGGGGGGGGGGGACAAAGGGATGTCCCAAAACCCGTTCAACTAAAATGGTGGTTGAAAGACTCCTTTTTCCCGGCACTTTTTAATCTGGGGTCAAACAGGTTTAAGGTCATCGGGTCCAGGACAGGGGTTTCAAGTCCCCTTTAAAAAAAAATGGTGGGGAAGACTCCCTTTTTCGGCACTTTTTTAAATTGGGGGGCAGACTTTAATGGTCTAGCGGTAGGACAGGTATAGTCAAGTCCAGTTAACTAAAATGGGGGTTGAAAAACTCCTTTTTTCCGGGACTTTTTAATCGTGGGTAACAGGGTTTAAGGGGCAGCTGCGGTCCAGGACAGGGTTTGTCATGTCCGTTCAACTAAAAAAAGGGGGTTGAAAGATCCTTTTTCCGGCACTTTTTAATTGGGGGTCGACAGGTTTAAGGTTACTGCGGGCCAGGACAGTTCTATAATGTCCAGTTCAACTAAAAAAGGGGTTGAAAGACTCCTTTTTCCGGCACTTTTTAATCTGTGGGTTTAGACAGGTTTTAAAGGGGCATGTGCGGTCCAGGGGGGTTTGTCAATGTCCGTTCAAAAATGGTGGTTTAAAGATCCTTTTTCGGCACTTTTTTTAAAGGGGGGGCAGACGGTTTTTAAAGGTTCTGCGGGCCCGGACAGTTTTGTCAATGTTTGTTCAACTAAAATGGTGGTTGAAAGACTCCTTTTTGCACTTTTTAATCTGTGGGGCGCAGGTTTAGGTCATGCTGCGGTCCAGGCAGGGTTTTTTTTTCCCCAAAGTCCCCGTTCAACTAAAAGGGGTTTTAAAAAATCTTTCTTCCGGCACTTTTTAATCTTGGGTCATGCAGGTTTTTAGGGTCATGTGCGTTCCAGGACAGGGATATTTAATGTCCCCGTTCAAGTAAAAAGATGGTTCAAAATAATACTGCCTTCGGCACTTTTTTTAAATTTGTGGGTGATGCAGGTTTAAGGTCATGCTGTGGGCAAGAAGGGTAGTGAAGGTTGGCTTTTTCTGTGGCTTTTTTTGCCTAAGGGGTTTCCTAAGAGTAAAGGGATCCTTTGCGTTGTGGCTGTTAATTCCGCTTCTCCAGCCCCTGTTTTTGGGGGTAAGAATGAAGTGTTGTTGCTCTCCTTTAAAATTTAATGGTCACGGGAGATCGATTATTTACTACGAAAACCTTACGATGGGGCCGACTATCGACTTCGCCCGTGCGATAGCCCAAAGTAATCGTCACACTAACAGTGACCATTAATAGGGGAAAAAATTTTAGTTAATTTCACCCAATAGTCTTATTTAAAAAGCCCATGGTCCAGAAAAATATTCTAGTATTTGAAAGAAATGGAAAATTTCCAGACCGCAGATTGGGATCGACTTTAAAAAGGGCCCCTACTCAATGCTGCAAAGCCAGGTATTAGAATCCACACTAAGGCCGTCCAGTTTCGACAATAGACAGTCGTTCTTAATTTTAAGAGGGAAAAAGCAAAAAAATGGGAACAAGATGTTACGATTATAAACGCATTTTGCAAAAGACTATTTAGCCTACACAATGGGTCGGTTTTTGGGGGGGAACCCCTTGTGACTTTAGGAAACCCATAAAAGGTGGGATTAGGGGGATGCGGCAGTAAAAGCAAATTCTTGTTATCAATCGGGGCTAAAAGCTAATGCCCCCTTTTAATAAAGATTCAACCCCTTCTCTATATCGGTCGCGGGATTGGAGGGGAAAATACTGTCCCCAAACATCATTTCAAAAGTTAGACAATATTCAAAATCTTCATTGTTAGGAAAACAACTTCCCCCCTTGTCAGTATTTGATCACAATTTTTGGGCTTTTTTTGGGTTTTTTTAAATTCCCAAAACCATCTTTGGAGAGGTTTAAAAACGTTTTTCTGTCTTTCCTCTCCTGTTTTGAAATTGTAGATTTTTCATGGTTTTCAAAAACCCCGTACAAAAGTGTCAATATTTTGATCTTCGATAGGAGGCATTTTAGTGCTCTTCAAACGAAGGTCGGAAAATGGACCTTTTGAGCGATCCCTTTCTCCTTTCCCCTAAAAGATCCGTTAAAAAGACATCCGAAAAAGTTCACTCGGATCAATGCCTAAATCAAGACATTCCCGGCTTCAATCAGCTTAAAAAAATTTAACCCTTTCAATTTCCCGTGAAGCGGGGGTTTTCCTTAACCCTCCAAAAAATGAAAATGAGTTTCTTGGTCAAATGAAAGCCCTTTTAAAAAGATAATTTCCCCGCAGTGTGAACTCTCTGTGACAGATTAATAACCTGATTTGCCTGAGTCGTCTCATATTCCTTCAGTATTAGTTGGTCTGTAGGATTTTTTCTAAAAAAGAGGCAGAGGAAGCTGGTGGGGGTTGTACCTGCGGTATTGATTGTGATGAAGATGGCAAAGAAGACACCGATCCCGATGGTCCATCTAGTGGACCATTGTTTTTTTTGTTTAGTGTTCTTTGCCTTCTTTTTGGTACCATGATGTCCTGTTGTAAGCCTGATGTCTAGTACGAAAAGGGGACCTATTAGAGCCTCGATATGCTCTTCTTGATTCACTATCTGAAAGATCAGTTTCAGATGAGGATGGTTCTAGGTCAAAATTACGTGTATTAGAAGAGATAGAGGAATATGCACGATTCTCTCTAAACTCCGTCAAATCACGGACAAATTGCTTATGTTTCCGTTCTTTCAAAAAAGTAGTAAATTTGTCGATATTTAGTTGTAAATCTGTCTCTAATTTTTGGTACTCAGGTTCCCCCTTTCTCCTACTAGTTACTTCAGCAGTCTCTTTTAGACTCTTAAGTGATCTATTTAAAATTGTCTTTTCTTCATCTATCAGCAGATTAATGAACCGCAAGGAAGAAGCAGTTGCCTCACTTTCCCATTTTTTCATAAGCTCTGGGTTGCGTGACCGGGGAGCTGGAAGAAAGGGAATACGGAGGCCCTTAGGGACAATGTTGTTCTTATGATAGTTCTCCAGGGACCTAAGCTCCCACCACGATTTGATATAAGATTTATATTTAGTATTCAATTCCTTAAATAGGAATTGAAGTGACAATGTGTCTTGATTAAGGGAAGAAAATTCTCTATCCGAGAAGACACCCTGTACGTCAGAGAGCCATTTGTCACAGTCCAATAGTTGGGCCATACCCTATTAGATCCCCAGTAATGCCAAAAAAGGAAAGTAATCCCAATTCCTCACTTTACACATTCATTTATCAGACCAAACCACAAATTTTCTTACAAGTTGTTGGGGGAAGAAATACCCCTAGATACAGTAGCCCGATATTCAAATAGCTAACACTCAAACAACATAGATCACCAATACCTTCAGCCAAGGATATAAAACCTAAAACATAACTTTTATTAGATACCACATAAAAAGGAGTGTAGAATTAGCACACCCTAAAAATCCCTATTTACTACTCCCTACTCGTATTAAGATGCAAAAAACGGGGTAACCGCCCTGAAAAAGGGCGACCCCGTGAGCCCTAACCTATTGAATCCCTACAAAACCCTAGAAACATACCCTACACAGACACCTATACACCACAAAAACACCAACAAATTAGAAACAGTGGATAACATGTGATAAAGTTCCACTCCCAAACTTTTAAACAATACAAACAGACAAGAAATCAATATCCCCGTACATCTATCCCAACGCGTTTCCCCCACGGATAGTGTGGGTTCATCAGGGGACAGTACCACAAAAATGACTAATATCAGATACCTAAAATGAATAGCAAATAGATAGCAAAAACAATGCTCACGTCCCTTTCAATATCAGCCGATAAATGGTGAGTCCAAGTAACCGGGATGGATCCCACTGGGGCGCAGGTAAGCCGTCCAGGGAAACAGATGCACTATGAAGCAATCAAGAGACTGTTATTTAACTAATGAAGCGTCCGGACAACGCCGGAACCGCATCGCCCCATGGAAACGGAAATGTTCATATTAAATAAAGAGCATGAATTCAAAACGTAACTCACAGAGACTATGAACGGGTGCATGCGCTGCCGAACATCATAGCATGTAGGCGTCCAGGAGACAGGTAGCAACAGTGCCGCATGCGCAGTCAATTAGCCACCGCCAGCATAGGCAGACAGACCCGCGCCTGCGCGGAAACCACTGCACCCACCAATGCACTGTTGAACAGAATAGCATATGGGGGTCCAAGAGAGCAACAAGCACAGAAACAATTCAACCTCCCATGCCTCACCAAACGGGACAACCCATGTCGGCAAAGAATCTTCTGCTATTGAACATATAACCACACGCACCAATGTTAGATATATAATTAGTGTAGTGTATGCCCCAATTCCACAGAGCAGCCAAATACAGAGGGACAATAGAAGAAGCTCTACTCACGAATATAATTTAATTAGCAACAGGTATTAGTAATACACAGCCTTGATATAAGGATAAAAATTAATTTTTAAAATTTAAAAAAGTAATATTAAATAAATCCCTTTTTAAAACAATAGTTTTTTTAAATAACTACCGGGGTTTCAAATAAAGTGAAAAAGAAAGAGCCCTCATTTAGCCCAAAAAGGGGCTGAACAGTTTTCAAAACAAAAAAATCCAAATAGGCTTCTCTCTGCAAAATTTTCTTTTCGAAATTTTCCCTTTACGTGGTGAGAGGTTGAGCGTTTTTTAGGGACAAATTTTAAAATTGGCAAGGTTTTTATGGTGACGAAATTTCCAAAATTAAATGGAAAATTTAAAAGGTTTTAAAATTTTGGCATAAATCATTAAGATCGGGGCCCTTTTTCCCGGGCTTCCGAAATTTTTTGGCGGAAAAGCAAATCAGATTACAAAATTTTGGCGGGTGAGATTGTGTGGGGAACGTCATGACTGGGATGTTTTTGGGTTTGGGTTTGGGCGGGAAAAAATCCCCTTTGGCCCCCTCTTTTTTCATAGAACAGCGTTTCCCTGTTTCAGCCTCAGTGCCCCTCAGCGTCTCATGGGGATGGGAAACCTGCCTCTGCCTGGGGCCCCAAACCCAGCTCGGAAATTGGGTCTTTTTCGCACAGAGAAACCTTTACTATTAGCTGTGATCCTTCCAATTTAGTTAGATTAGAGTTTGAAATTTTATGTAGTTACTAAAAAATTTTAAAGCAGCATTACCGCTGTAAATTCACTGGGGGGGACCCGGGGGGGGGGGGCCCCGGGGTGAACACGACAAGCTTATCTTTTTAAAAGAACATTTGGTTTAAAGTTCACCAAGACTTAGTGTGGGACATTGTAGGGGAAAATATTTTTTTTTATTAACAGTTTTGTATTGAAATATTTCGGGTTATTGGGCGTGAACTTATATTGGATAACTTTCATTTCTAGAAAACTGAAGGTCTCTTTGTTAGGGGGGAAAAAACTCCATTTTTTAAAAATCAGTAAAAACTTTCGGATATGTTTTTTTTTAAATTTTTTCCCCATTAAAACCTGTAAATGTTGATATTTTTCCCCTTTTGCAGTTAAATTACAATCCGCAATCTTGTAGTCACACGGGTTGTTTTTTGGGGCCAAAAATCCCGTTATCTTCGAAAACATAAAAAATTTTAGTGTTTTTTAAATTTTGCGCCCCCAAGAAATTGTTCATTGGGAACGCAGCATCCACGAAAATCTTAAAAAAAGAAATTTTAATATTACCACAAGGTGAATTGAAAGGTGCAAAAAAAAAACCGTTTTTTTTAAAACTAAAAAATACATTTACGTTTTTTTTTGACTTTTGCACACCCAGCATTGTTTTTTTGGGACGCAGCACCACCAGTAAATCTTAAAAAAAGAAAATTCTATAGTCACCATGAATTGAAAGGTGAAAAAAAATACCTTTGAAATTATCCCAAAAAAACTAAAAACACGGGACTAACAGACCCCTTTTTTTTCCCGGCATTTTTTAATCTGGGGGTCAGACGGGTTTTTAATGGTCATACGGGCGGTCCAGGACAGTTATAGTAAAATGCCAGTAAAACCAAAAATGGTGGTTAAAAAAGACCCCTTTTTTTGGGCCCCTTTTTAAATCTGGGGGTAAAGCGGTTTTGGGGCTCATGCTGGTTAAAAGGACGGGGATTTTCAATGTAAAATTTCAAGTAACAGGGAGGGTTAAAAATTTTTACGCCTTTGGCATTTTTTAAAATTTGTGGGTAAATGCGGGTTTAAAGGGGTTTCAGGTTGGTACAAGACAGGGATAGGGGAATGGTCTGTAAATTTTTTTTTTTGTGAATTTTTAAAACCAAGTGTTTTTGCCTAAATGACCCACGTACCCAATTTACTTTGTGGATGTTATTTCAGCTTCTCCAGCCTTTTTTTGGGTGTAAAAATTTAAAGGGTGTTGTTGCTTTCCCTTTGACTTTTTGGTAATCGCTCAAAAATCGATGCTCACTATCGAAAAACCTTATCGATAGCGGCCGCTACGACAAATTCGCCGATCCCGAAAAGCCAACCCAATGGGCTCAACATAGGGGTTTGGGGGTTTGGACAAACCGGGGGACAACAGAAAAAAAAAATAGCTTTTGGATTCTCATAAATGCTCGAATTTCTCCCCCACACCCAAATTTTTTTCCCGCGATTTGCTTTTTTTTGGGTGCTTTTTTTGGCGCTTTTTTTACTTTCCCATTTTTTTCCCTCGTTTCAATTTCTTTTTTTTTAATGAAATGAAAAAAAAAAAACCCCTTTTCTATTTTAACTCCTCCCCCTAAAAAAGGGCCGATGTAAAGGGGTTTTTTTTACGCTTTTATATGTAACCCTTGTAGTCTTTTTACTGATTTTGGCCCTAAAAAAATTTTATCTGGCCTTTTGTCGTTAAATATAAATTTTTTTTAGTGTTTTTTGGCCCCCTAAAGCCCTTTTTTTTTTAGGGTATTTTAGCATCAAAATCCTTATTTTTAGGGGTTTTTTGGTGTTAATAAAGTTACCCGGGCTTTTGTCCCCCAAAAATCCCGTTTTTTTTTTTTTACAAAATTTTGGGTTTTGAAAAAAATACGTTTTTTTAATGGATTTTGGTGTTTTAAAAATCCCTTTTTTTTTTTCACAGATTTTTTGCGCTAAAATACGCTTTTTACGGATTATGGCGTAAAGTTATCTTGGATTTGTCCCTAAAAAGAAGTTTTTTCACGGATCTTTGGTGTGAAAATACGTTTTTTACGGATTTTGGCGCCATTAAAGTTCTCTCGCTTTTGTCGCTAAAAATATATTTTTTAACGGATTTTGTTGCTAAAAAAATTTTTTTTTTTTAAAAGTTTTTTTGGCACTAATAGGTTGCCCTTTTTTTTTGGAAGTCCCACAAAATACTTTTTTAGTATAAAAAACCTAAAATCTTTTTTTAAAGGGATTGTGGGCGTTTAAAAACCCTTTTTTTTTTTAATTTTTTTTTGCCCCCAAAAAAAAAATTTTTTTTACGGATTTTGCCACTATTAAAGTTATGTCGCTAAAAATGTGTTTTTTTTACGGATTTTGCCGCTAAATTTAGGGTTTTTTTGGATTAAAAAATACTTTTTTAACGATTTTGGCATTTAAAATGCTTTTATTCCCAGATTTTGGACTAGTAATTTTAAACCTCCCCTTTTTGCGCACAAATTGGGAAAAAAAAATTGGATTTTGCGCCAAAAATTTTAAAAAAAAGTATTTTTAAAGGCAAAAGCTAAAAAAACTTTTTTAGCAAAAAAAAATCTGTTAAAAAAAAGGTTTTTAGCGCCAAAATCCATAAAAAAATTTTGTTAGTTTAAAAAAAACATGAATTGGGCCGCAAAAATCGTTAGGGACCAAAGCAAGATCATTATATTATGAATGGTAAAAAAAGGTTGGGCCCTTTTTAAAAAAAAAAAAAAATTTTTTTTGGGGGTTTTTTTTTTGGGGGGGGTTTTTTTTTAAAAAAAAAAAAAAAAAAAAAAAAAAAAAAAACCATTCCCCAAAAAAAAACCCCAAAAAAAAGGGCCCCCCTTTCCCTTTTTTTAAAAAAAAAAAATATTTTTTAAAAAAAAAAAAGGAAAAAAAAAATTTTCCCTTAAATTTTTAAAAAATTTTGGGGTTTTTGGGGGGTTTAAACCCTTTTTTTGGGGGGGGAAAAAAGGGTTTTTTTTTCCAAAAAAACCCCCCCCGGGGGGGGAAAATTTTAAAAAAAACCCTTTTCCCTTTAAAAGGGGGGGGTTTTTTAAAAAAAAAAAACCCCCCCCCGGGGGGGAAAAAAAAAATTTTTGGGGAAAAAAATTTTTTTTTTTTTTAAATTTTTAAAAAATTAAATTTTTTTCCTTTTTTTTTCCCTTAAAAAAAAATTTTTTTTTTTTTTTTTTGGGCCTTTTTTTTAAAAAATTTTTTTTTTAAAAAATTTTTTTTGCCCAAAAAAAAAAATTTTTCGGGGTTTTCCCAAAAATTTTTTTGTTCTTTTTTTTAAAAATTTTTTTTGGGGGGTTAAATTTGGGTTTTTTTTTGGGCCCAAAAAATTTTTTTTTCTTTTTAATTTTGGGTTTAAAAATTTTTGGTTTTTTTCCCAAAAAATTTTTTGGGGGGTTTTAAAAAGTTTTTTTTTTTCCCCTTTTATTTTTTTTTTTTTTTGGGGGAAAAAAAAAAATTTTTTTTTTTAAAAAAATTTTTTTTTTTTTTTTTTTTTGGGGCCCCCAAAAATTTTTGTTTTTGCAAATTTTTTTTTTGGGGTTTTTTTAAAAAAAATTTTTTTTTTTGGGCCGGGGTTTTGGAAAATTTTTTTGGGGGGTTTTTTCCCCCCCCCTTTTTTTTTTTTTTGGGGGGGGAAATTTTTTTTTTTTAAAAACCCAAAAAAATTTTTTTTTTAAAAAGGGGAATTCAAAGTTTTTTTTTTCCCCCCCAAAACCCTTTTTTTTAAAAAAAAATTTTTAAAAAAATTTTTTTAAAAAAAACCCCCCCCAAAAAAATTTTTAAAAAAGGGGGGGGTTTTTTTTTAAAAATTTTTTTTTGGGAAAAAACCCCTTTTTTTTTGCCTCCCGGGGGGGAAAAAAATTTTTTAATGAAATTTTTAAAAACCCTTTTTAAAGGGGTTAAAACCCCCTTTTTTTTTAAAAAAAAATTTCCCCCCAAAAAAAATTCCCCCCCCAAAAAAAAAAAAAAAAAAAAAATGGGCAAAAAAAGGGGGATTTTAATTTTTAAAAATAACCCCCTTTTTTTAAAAAAAAAAAAAAAAAATTTTTTAAAGGGAAAAAAAATTTTTTAAAACCCCCCCCCTTTTCCCCCCCCCCCCCCCGGGAAAGGGGGTTTTTTTTTTAAAAAAGGGGTTTTTTTTTAAAATTTTTTTAAAAAACCCCTTTTTTTTAAAAAAGGGGGCCCCAAAAAAAAAAATTTTTTTTTTTTAAAAAAAATTTTTTTGGGGGGCCCCGGGGGCCCAAATTTGGGCCTTTTTTTTTTTTAAGGGTTTTTTTTAAAAAAAAAATTTTTTGGGTTTTTTTAAAATTTTTAATTTTTTTTAAAAAAAAAAGGGCCCCCTTTTTCCCCGGGGGTTTTTTTTTTCTTTGGGGGGTTTTAAAACCCTTAAAAAAGGGGGGGGGGGTTTTTGGGGGGGGGGTTTTAAAAAAAAACCCCCGGGAAGGGGGGGGGAAAAACCCCCCCTTTTTTAAAAAGGGGGGGTTCCCCAACCCAAAAAGGGGTTTTCCCCGGGGGTTTTAAAAAACCCCCCTTCCCCGGGGGGAAAAAGTTTTTTGGGGGGGGGGCCCGGTTAAAACCGGGAAAAAAATTTGTTTAAAAAAAAATTTGGGGGGGGGGGGTTTTTTAAAAAAAAACCCCCAAAGGATAAAAAAAAAAGAAAAAAGGGGTTTTTCAAAAAAACCCAAAAAAAAAAAAAAAAAAATTTTTTTTAAAAAAAAAATCATTTAAAAAACCCCAAAAAAAATTTTTTTTTTAAAAAAAAACCCCAAAAAAAAACCCCCCGGTTAACCCCCTTTTTAAAAAAAAAAGGAAAATTAAGGGAAATTTAAGGGGGAAAAAAATTTAAAAAAAATTTTTTAAAAAAAAAAAATTTTTTTTGGGGAAAAAAACCCCCCCTTTTTTGAAAAAATTAAAAGGGAAAAGGGAAAAAAAAAAAAGGGGGAAAATGGGAAAAAAAAACCCCCCTTTTTTTTAAATTTTCAAACCGGGTTCCTTTTCCCCAAAAAACCGGGGAAAATTCCGGGGTGGGGGGTTTGGAAAAAAGGGGGGCCCCAAAAAAAACCCCCAAAAAAAAGGTTTTTAAGGGGGGCAAATTTTTTTTTTGGGGGGGGGGGTTTTTTGGTTTAAAAATAAAAAATTTTAAAAAGGGCCGGGGCCCCAAAAAAAGGGGGGGGCCCCCCCCAAAAAAAAAAAAAATTTTTTTTTAAAGGTTTTTCCTTTTTAAAGGGGGTTTTGGGGGTTTTGGGGTTTTTTTGGGCCAAAAAAAAAAAAAAAATTTTAAACCTTTTTCCCCCCTTTTTTCCCCAAAAAAAAACCCTTTTTTTTTTTAAAGGGTTTTTTTTAAAAAAGGGCCCCCAAAAAACCCCCTTTTTTCGGGGGGGTTTTTAAAAAAAAAAAAAAAAATTTAAAAAGGTTAAAAAAAAAAACCCCCCCCGAAAAATTTTTGGGGGGGGGGGGCCCTTTTTTTTGGGGGGAGGGGAAAAAATTTTTCCCCAAAAAAAAGGGAAAAAAAAATTTTTTTTTCCCCCCCAAAACCCCCCCCGGGGGTTTTTTTTTTTTGGGGTTTTTTTTTTGGGGGGAAAAACCGGGCCCCCTTTTTTGGGGGGGGCCCGGCCCCCCCCAAAAAATTTTTAAATTTTTTTTTTTTTTTCCAAATTTTTCTTTTAAATTTAAACCCCTTTTTTTTTTAAAAAAACAAAGGGGGGGGGTTTTTGGGGGGGCCCTTTTTTTTTAAAAAAAAATTTTTTTTGGCCCCCCTTTTTAAAAAATTTTTTTGGGGGGCCCCCCCCGGGGGGGTTTTTTTTTCCCCCTTTAACCTTTTTTCCCTTTTTTTTTTTTAAAAAAAGGGGTTTTTGGGGGGGGCCCCTTTTTTTAAAAAAGGAACCCCTTTTTTTTTTAACCCCTGCGGGAAAACCCCCGGGGAAAAAAAAATTTTTTTTAACCCCCTTTTTGCCTTTTTTTCCCCCAAAAAAAAAAATAAATTGGGAAAAAAATTTTTTAAATTTTTTTAAAATTTTCCCCCCCACCAAAAGGAAAAGGGGGGGGTTTTGGGGTCCAAAAAAAATTTTTTGGGGGTTTCCCCAGGAAATTTTTTTCCCCAAAAATTTTTTGGGGGGGGGGGAAGGGGAAAAAAAAAATTTGGTTTTTTCCCCCTTTTTGGGCCCCTTTTTTTTTTCCCCCATAATTTCCCCCCCATTTTCCCTTTTTAAAGGGGCCTTTTTAAAAATTTTTTTTTTTTTTTTTAAAACCCCCCTTTTTTTTGGGGGGGGGGGGGGGGGTTTTTTTCCCCCCCCCCCAAAAAAAAGGGGAAAAAAATTTTGGGGGCCCAAATTTCCCAAAAAGGTTTTTTCCCTTTTTTAAAAAATTTTTTGGGGGGTTTCTGGGGGGCCCCCCCCAAAAAGGGGGGGGTTTTTTGGAAAATTTTTGGGGGGTTTTTAAAGGGGGGGGGGCCCCCAAAAGTCTAAGGGGGGTTTTTTTAAAAACCGGTTTAAGGGGGTTTTCCGGGTTTTTGGGGTTTTTTTTTTCCCCTTTCCCCTTTTTTGGGGCCCCCCGGGGGTTTTTTTTTTTTCCCCGGGGCCCAAAAAAAAAACGGGGGGCCCCCCCCCCCGGGGGGCCGGGAAACCCCTTTTTTGGGAAAATTAAAACCCCGGGGTTTTGGGGGGGGGAAAAAAAAAAATTTAAAAAACCGGGGAAAAAAAATTTTAAAAAAGGGAAAAAATAAAACCCCCCCCCCCCAAAAAAAATTTTTTTTTTTAAAATTTTGCTTTTTAAAAAAATTTTTTTTTTTTTTTCCCAAGGTGCCCTTTTTTTTTCCCCGGGCCCCCCTTTTTAAAAAGGTTTTGGGGTTTTTTTGGTTTTCCCCCCCAGGCCCCGGCTTGGGCCCCCGGAAAATTTTTTTCCTTTCCCCCTTTTTTAAAAAAAAAAGGGGGCCCCCCAAATTAAAAAGGGGAAAATTTTTGGGGGGAAAAAAAAAAAATGGGTTTTTTTTCCCCCCCCTTTTTCCCTTTGTTCCCCCCCCCCTTTTTAAAAAAAAACCCTTTTTTTTAAAAAAAAAAAAAACCCCTAAAAATTTTTAAAAAAGGGGGTTTTTGGGGGGGAAAAAAAAAATTTTTTTTTAAAAAAAAATTTTTCCCCCCCCCCCAAAAAAAAAAAAATTTTTTCCCCTTTTTTTTTTTTTTAAAAAAATTTTTTTTTTTTTGGGGGTTTTTAAAATTTTTTTTGGGGGAAAAAAATTTAAAAAAAAAAATTTTTCCCCCCCGGGGGGGCCCCCTTTTTAAAACCCCGGGGCCCTTTTCCCCCCTTTTTTTAAAGGGGAAAAAATTTTTTTTCCCGGTTTTTAAAATTTTTTTCCCCCCCCCGGGGGTTTTTTTTCCCCAGGGGGGGGGGGGTTTTTTTGGGTTAAAATTTTTTAAAAATTTTAAAAAGGGGGCCCTTCCCCAAATTTTTTTTGGGTTTTTTTGGGGGTTTTAAAATTTTTTTTTAAAACCCAAAAAATTTTTCCCAAAAAAAATTTTTTTAAAAAAAAATTTTTTTTGGGGTTTTTTTTTTTAAAAATTTTTTAAATGGTTTTTTTTAAAAAATTTAAAAAATTTAAAAAAATTTTTCCAAAAAAAATTTTTTAAAATTTGGGTTTTTTTTTTTTTCCCTTTTTTGGGGGGTTTTTTTTTTAAAAAAAAAAAGGGGGGGGGCCCCCAAAAAAGGGAAACCTTTAAAAGGGGGAAAAATTTTTTTTAAAAATTTTTTTTTTTTCCCCCCCGGGCCCCCCCAAATTTTTAAAAAAAGGGAAAAAGGGGAAAAAAAAAAAAAAGGGGATACCAATTTAATCCATACTCTGTGGAGCCAGCATCTACCACCAGCCTTAGTTCAGGGTGTCAGTTTCTTTTGGGGTGCACGTCTGCATTTCTAACTCATATTTGTCATTTCAAGCCACGCTGACATTGTTTTGCGTTGCCTGCCACCAGTGTCATAGGAGGGGGGTTGACCTTTGCTGAGTGGTGAACTGCATCGTAGACAGCTACATTCATCAGAATGGGGTTCGTTCATTGCCTCACATTTGGTCTGTATTGCTCTATCTATTTATAGATATACTATTAACCTGGTAGGGATTGTATTATCTCTGATGATTGGACTAGTTGTGCTCCTGGATATAAATTTATTGTTTAGGAATACATGTTAATCAACTTTACCTAGTTGATTTATAGCTGCTATATATCTTTGATATGCTGTGATTTACATACAGTCCGATGTGAGGTATTTAGAGATGGGCGAATTTCTCAAAAATTCGGTTCGGTCACTTTGCCGAATTTCCTGACAAAAATAAATTCGGTCCGAATTACTTCGGGACGAATCGCGTTAAAAAACGGCTATTTCCAGGCTGCACAGAGCCTGCAGGGTGCTGTAGAACATTGTGCCATGCTTAAATATGTAGAGGGAATTTGGGTTTTGGTCTTCATAACAATGTGTGTTTTAGATGACCGCACATGACTGCCGCCGCTCTTAGAATCGCTTCACTATAAAATTCCCTGGGCACTTAAGAGGGCAAAAACTGACCAAAAAACTCAAGTGGGAATGTAGCCTGATAAAGTCATGCCAGAGAAAGCTGGAAAAAAACAAGCTGAGAGCTCAGGTGGCAACATTAGTGGACAGAGTGTGGGGTGACGGCGGCAGCAGCAGCAGCATGAGGTAAAAGAGTGGCACAATGACATTCTGGAGGTGGCAAAAACAGGTTAGACCACAGAGTGGCACAATGACACAGTGTGGAGGTTAAGGAAGCAGCAGCATGAGGTCAGACAGTGGGACAATGACATTCTGGAGGTGGCAAAAACAGTAGTAGGCCACAGAGTGGCACAATGACACAGTGTGGAGGACACGGGAGCAGCAGCATGAGGTCAGACAGTGGCACAATGACATTTTGGAGGTGGAAAAAACAGGAGTAGGCCACAGGGGGGGGGGTGGCACAATTAACAGTGTGGAGGTCACGGCAGCAGCAGCATGAGGTCAGGGCAGTGGCAAAAATGACACGTGTGGAGGGCCCCGGCAGCGCAGCATGAGGTAGGCAGTGGACAATGACTTCTGGAGGTGGCAAAAAAAGGAATAGGCCCAGAGTGGCACAATGACCGAGAGTGGAGGTGAAAGGCGCAGCAAACATGAGGGCAGAGAGTAGAAAAATTACATTCTGGCGGTGGCAAAACAGTAGTAGGGGCCCCAGAGTGGCACCCAAAGAAGGGGAGTGGGAAAGGGAAAAGCAGCACAGCAGGGGGTCAGAGAAATGGCACCAAAAGAACAGTTTTGGAAGGGGAAAAGCAGCAGCGCGCATGAGGTCAGGCAAATGGCACAAAAGATATTCTGGGGGGTGGCAAAAAAAAGGGGGCAGGCCACAGAGTGGCCAATGAAACAGTGTGGAAAGGGCACGGCAGCAGCATGAGGTCAGAAAAGTTGGACATGAATTCTGGAGGTGGCCCAAAACCCGTAGTAGGCCCCAGAGTGGGCAAAAATGACCCGAGGTGGGGGTTTACGGCAGCAGCAGGGATGAGGGGCAGAGAGTGGGACCCTTGACATTATTGGGAGGTGGACAAAAAAAGTAGGGAGGCCCCAGAGTGGCACAATGACCCAGAGTGGAGGTGACCGGCGCCCGCGCCTTAGGTCAGGAGTAGCCACAATTTACATTTTGGAAAAGGGGGAAAACAGTAGTAGGCCAAAGAGTGGCACAATGACAAGAGTGGAGGTCACAGCGCAGCAGCATGGGTCAGGCAGTGGGGAAATGACACGTGTGGAGGGGCCCCGCCCGGGAGCATGAGGTAGGGCAGTGGCACAATGACATTTTTGGAGGTGGCCAAAAAAAAAGGAGCAGGCCAAAAGAGTGGGGACAAAGGGGCACCAGTGTGGGGGTCCGGCAGCCGCAGCATGAGGTCAGAGAGTGGACAATGGGCTTTTTGGAGGGGGGCAAAAAAAAGGAAAATAGGCCACAGAGTGGCACAATGACACAGTGTGGAGGTCACGGGAGCAGCAACATGAAAGGTTTAGACAGCGGGAACCCTTTAATTTTTGGGGGGTGGCAAAAAAGTAAATAGGGGCCCCAGGGGTGGAAAAATGCCCAAAAGTGGAGGTCACCCCGGGCAGCCCGGGAGCATGAGGTCAGGGGGGGCACAATACCCCAGTGTGGGGGGCACGGGAGCAGCAGCATGAGGTCAGGCAGTGGCAAAAATGACATTCTGGAGGGGGTTTTTAAAAAAAGGAGCAGGCCACAGAGCGGCCAAGGGCACAGTGTGGAGGTCCGGCAAAAAATGCATGAGGTCAGAAAAGTGGCCAAAAAGACACAGTTGGAGGGGCACGGCAGCAGCAGCATGAGGGAGAAGTGGCACAATGCACGTATGGAGGGCCGGCAGCAGCAGCATGAGGTAGTGTGGCCAATGACTTTTTGGGGTTGCAAAAACAGGAGTAGGCCACAGGTGGGGGCATTTAACCCGTGTTTAGGGCACGGCAGCGCGCCCTGGGTCAGACGGGCACAATGACACAGTGTGGACGGGAGGCAGCAAACAACGCGCAGCATGAGGGCAGAGCGTGGCCAATGAACAGTGTGGGGTTGACGGTCAAAAAGCGCATGGGTCAGGCAGTGGCCAATGACTTCTGGAGGTGGTTTAAAAAAGGGTAGGCCACGAGTGGCCAATGACAGGAGTAGAGGTGGGTGGCAGGAACAAGATGAGGTCAGAGGTGGCCCAATGAAGAGAGGGAGGTACAGCCTCAGCTGAGGTCAGGAGTGGGCCAATGACACAGTGTGGGGGCACCGGCAGCAGCACTGAGGTCAGGGGAGTGGAAAAAAGCATTTGGGGGTGGAAAAAAGGGCAGGCCCCAGAGCGGCCAATTAACAGTGTGGAGGTCACGGCAGCAGATGAGGTGCAGTGGCCAAAGACACAGTGTGGAGGTCACGGCAGCAGCAGTGAGGTCAGACAGGGCACAATGAACAGTGTGGAGGGCCCGGCAGCAGAGCATGAGGTCAGACGTGGCAAATGACATTCTGGGGTTGCAAAAACAGGAGTAGGAAAAAGAGTGGGGACAATGCACAATGTTTTTGGTCACCCGGCCCCCAGCAGCAGAGGTCAGACAGTGGCACAAAGACACGTATGGGCGGCACGGCAGCAAAAACAGCAGCAGCATGAGGTCAGAGTGGGCACAAAAGCCAGTGTGGGGGTTGCGGGATAACAGCGCATGAGGGCAGGGAGTGGCACAATGACATTTGGAGGTGGCTAAAAGAGGAGTAGGCCCAGAGTGGCAAATGACAGGGTAGAGGTGACCCGGTGGCAGGAACAAAAGATGAGGTCAGGGGGAGTGGCACATAAACCGTGTGGAGGGCACGGCAGAGCAGCATGAGGTAGGCAGTGGGACAATGAAATTCTGGAGGTGGCAAAACGTGTGGCCCAGGTGGGACAATGACCCGGAGTGGAGGGGAAAAGGGAGCCGCAGAGAGGTCAGAGAGTAGCCAATGATTTGGAGGTGGAAAAAAAGTAGTGGCCACGAGTGGCACAATGACAGAGGTGGAGGCACAGCAGCAGCGTGAGGTCAGAGGTGGCACAATGACACAGTGTGGGGCACAGCAGCGCAGCAGCATGAGGTCAGGCAGTGGCAAAATATTCTGGGGGGGGCAAAAACAGGGGCAGGCCCCCGAGTGGCAAATGACACAGTGTGGAGGTCACGGTAGCAGCAGCATGAGGTCAGGAGTGGCACAATGCATTCTGGGGTGCAAAAACAGGAGTAGGCCACGGTGCCCAATGGACACAGGTGAAGGGCACGGCAGCAGCACCATGAGGGCGCGTGGCAAATGAACAGTTGGGGGGGTCCGGAGGGAAACAGGAGGTCAGAGAGTGGCACAATGACATTCTGGAGGGGGCAAAAACAGTGTAGGCCCCCAGAGTGAAACAATGACGAGAGTGGAGGTCACGCAGCAGCAGCATGAGGTCAGGGTGGCACATGACACGTGTGGAGGGCACGGCAGCGCAGATGAGGTCAGGCAGTGGCCAATGCATTCTGGGGGTGGTAAAAAAAAGGAGGGCCAAGGTGGACAAAAGGGCACAGGTGGAAGTCACGGAAGCAGATGGGTCGACGTGGCACAAAGAAGTGTGGAGGTCCGGCCCGCAGCAGCTTTTAGGTCAGACGTGGCAAAGACACAGTGTGGAGGGGGGGAGGGGCAGCGATGAGGTCGGCGTGGAAATGAATTGTGGAGGTTGCAAAAACAGGAGTAGGCCAGGTGGGGCAATGCACAGTGTGGAGCACGGCAGCAGCAGAAAAAGGTCGACAGTGGCACAATGACACGTGTAGACGGCCGGGAAAAAACAACAGCAGCAGCATGAGGTCAGAGAGTGGCAAATGACACGGTGGAGTTGACGGGGTCAACAGCAGCTAGGGGCAGGCGTTTTTACAAGAATTCTGGAGGTGGCTAAAAGAGGAGTGGCCACAGAGTGGCACAATGACAGAGAGGAGGTGACGGTGGAGGAGAAAAAGCATGAGGGCAGAGAGTGGGACAATGACACAGTGTGGAGGGCACGGCAGAAGAGCATGAGGTCAGGCAGTGGGACAATGAAATTCTGGAGGTGGCAAAACAGTAGTAGGCCACAGAGTGGCACAATGACGAGAGTGGAGGTCACTGCAGCAGCGTATGAGGTCGAGAGGGCAAAATGCACGTGTGGAGGGCACGGGAGAGCAGATGAGGTCAGCGTGGCACAATGAACAGTGTGGAAGGACGGGGGAGCACCCGCTGAGGTAGACAGTGGCACAATGACTTCTGGAGGTGGGAAAAAAAAGTAGAAGGCCACAGAGTGGACAATGACACAGTGGGGGTACGGTAGCGGCATGAGGTTAGGCAGTGGCACAATGACATTTGGAGGTGGAAAAAAACGGAGTGGCCACAGAGTGGCAAAATGAAAGTGGGAGGTCACGGCAGAGCAGCAGAGGTCAGACAGTGGCAAAATTTGAACAGTGGGGGGAGGGCACGGCAGCAGCAGCATGAGGTCAACAGTGGAAAACAGACACGTGGGGGGGGCAGGCGAGGCATGAGGTCAGACAGTGGCACAAGCTTTAGAGGTGGCAAAAAACAGGAGTGGCCCAAGAGTGCACAATGACACAGTGGGATGTCATGGACAGCAACAGCAGCAGCAGCTGAGGTCTGGAGGGGCAAATGACAGAGTGTGGAGGTGGGTGGCAATACCAGTTGGTAAAGATGGTTGGGGGCAGAGGGGAAAAATTTGTCAGCAGATGTGTTGCATCAGGCGGGTGGGGGGGGGGCTCAAAAATAGTGGCTGAGGCAGGTATTTTGAACCAAAACTCATTTCTCCATTTTGGGTGAAGCGTCATGGTGATATAGTTGACGCTAAGGCTTTGGGTGTGTGGAAATCCGGGCGATCCACCCCTGATTCATTTGACAAAGGTCGTCTTTCCAATTTCCGTGGAAAGCGGGTTCCCCTTTGGGGTAACGATGGCCCCCCCCGCATAAACCCCCGCTCTGATGCCACCTTACGGCGGGCAGGACAGTTTCTCATGAAAATTCGGCAAGTTGGGGCCCACACCCCAGTTTGGTGCCCAGTGTCCCGGATCTTCTAACTGGGGGGGAAAGAGTGGTCCAAGGGGCCCCACACCTTTTGGGTTTCAGGGACTGCTCCGGTCCTGGGCTGCTGCGGCGACTGCCCCCCTCATAGGGGGTGAAGGAAGTTGCTCATCATTGACCCGACTTCGGTTGTGTGATGGAGCTGGTACGCTTGTACCCCCCCATTTTTCCCCCAGCAGCCGCGGCAGTAGAAAAGGAGGCTGAAGACCCCGGTGGGCCCTGTCAGAGGGGGATTTTGCCGCACATGGCAGGGGCCCAATTGACAAAGGAGGTTTCTCTATAGTATTTGAGTTTGCCCCCCCCTTCAGCAGCTGGGAACAAGGCTGCCTTTTTGGGGCCCGGGGTAGCGGGGCCCAAATTAGGGTGGAGCCAAAAAGCATCCCTTGGGAGCTGATATTGGCTGTCACTACCCAGGAAAATCTCAGCATGCTGGGGCCATCTGCAAAAGTGACTTCGAGGGGTCCCTGCCCCCCATCTCCATGTATACTGCCACGGTGCTTGTGGTCATCTGCCTTTTTTCATCCCCATTCCCTCCTCCAGCTTATGCTCCCCCTTTTGTCACCTGGGTAGAAATCCACTCATTTCACCAGAAAATGTTCGCCCCAATGTCCTCCTCCCCCTCCTCCATTTCGTCCCCACCGGACCATGTGGCCGCGAGATGTTTCCCAGTCCCCGCCCCCTGCCCAGAAGATTTTTCGCATCTGTTCCCAGGACTGAGCAGGGGGAATGGTTTTTCATCCCGAGTCCTGGCGACTGACAAAAAACGTGGCCCCCTCAAATTGGCCTCAACAAAGTCAGGTGTCACGCATGAGTCCCATGGCTGACATAAAAGTTACCAGGGAGTACCCCTGTCCGTGGACATAAAAAAATCGTTAGTGGCCTTTCCCGTTCATACAGTCGGTCCAACATGTGCAGGCTAAAATTCCAAAGGGGTGGAAACATCGCATATCGAGTGTGTTGGGGGGAGGCGTTCTGCCCCCTGCAACTCGGGGAGGGTGTTCCTGGTTTGTGGAATGAATAAAAGGCATGACTTTTCCCGGGCCCTTTTAGAATTTTCTAAAGTCGGTGGAAGACTTCAGGAACCCTTTTCAAACCAGATTGAAGACATGCGCAGCGGGGTTTGCAGGGGGCCATCCCTCCCGGTGCAGGGCGGACCCATGTTCCTCCCATTGTCTCACAGGGTTCCCAAAATTGCAGTTGGCGCGGAGAAAAAACCCAACATCGATTTCTTGCTGCAGGACGCGGGCATTTCCTCCCCTGTGTGATTTGTTCCCCGAGGCAAGCAGGTGTAAAACTGCGTGAACCGCTGTCCCCTACACTTTGTGGTTGAGGGCGTCTTTGGAGGTGAGATGGGGTGGGGGTGGAGAGGAGGAGGGGGGGAATTCGCGCGGGCCGCATTTTGAAAATGGAGGAGAAAGCGGCTTCCTGCCCAAGTTGTTGTTGTCCTGGGCAGGAAGCACATTCCCCCGTGGGCTGAAAAGGACTTTTAGGCCCCTGACCGTGTTACAGCTCAGACGTCCACGTGCCGTGCACCGGGAAAACAAACCGAAAAGCCAAGGACGGGAACCCCCTTCTGTTCTACATATTTATGAGTGTGGTATCCCTTTTTGGAAAATAAATTACGGCTTGGAATCCCCATTCAGTCAGCACAAGCCATTAGTTTCTGAACGGTGCAGAGCCCACATTTGGAAAGGGAGGGACTGCAGCCCAACAACTTGGACAGGAGCAGGTCAGCTTCTGCACCTTAGGATGGTTTTGGACGCATACTTTTTTGTCTCTTTGCAATGCCTCGTAAACGACGGCTGGCGCCTGGTAGAAAGGAGCAGGAGCATCTGGGGGGATGATGTAAGAAAAAACAGCTCCCTTTGAGGGGGGTGGAGCCTTGATGGCTGCAATGGTTTGGTGCAGGGGCGCTGCTGCTGCTGTTGCTGCGGGGCAGGTGGACCCCACATTGAGCCACGTTTCCCCCGGGCCCAACCGGTGGTGACGCTGCATGGTTGACCAGGGCCGTGGTGCCAAGTTGCTCCTGGCCCGCTTACTTTCTGCCTACAGATTCTAATATACCCATGTTTGGCTCCTCCCGGGGTCTTAGCAAAGAACTGCCACACCGCCGAGTAGCTATTTTCCGCCAAAGTCCCCATGAGGACTACTGCCCCCGCTGCCTCGTGAGCCCTGTGCCGCTATTTCTTTGGGTGCGAAACGGGTTTTTTTTCCCGTGGCCGCTTTGGGTCCCGCCTCAATGCTGCTATCCCGCGACTCACGGGGCCCACACCCCTTGCTGGTGCGCGCTGCGACGCGCGGTGACGCCTCTTCTCTGAGATGATGGCCCCTTTCCTCAGCGGTCCCAAGGTGGGCGGTTTTCATTTTTTTTGGTTTCTGGTATGCTGTCCCCATACCCCGGGCTTGGTATGCAGAGGCTGATCCTCACAAATGACTCCATGCCACTTCAAAAATCTTCTTTGCCCCTCTGAAGAAGCAGGGGGTTTTTTGGCCCCCTTTTTTTCGCTGCCCAAATAGTGTGACAGCCTCTCAAATTGTTCATCCCCGCTTTTTAAATGGCGCGAGCCCGACCCAAATAGTAGATTTCTGGTGAGGGAACCGGATGGGACAGAGGCGGGGTTGGGACAGGTGAGGGCCCCTGACCCCCCCGGGGGCCGCCCAACAAGGGTTGTGTCTGACGTTCCCAAAGACTCTTGGTGGGGTTGTCGATGTCTGGCCCTGATTGTCAACCAATCAAGAACCATTGGGTTGCTGAAAAACACACAGCCGCTAGAAGGGCAGGGCTTGTGGTCACCCAGTGACCCTGCTGCGACGTCCCTTGTGTGCTGCGACCTGGGCCTGTCCAGGGGAATTTTTTGTGCCCCTTTCACTCGAGGTGAAGACTGCCCCCTCTTTTCTGACCCTTTCTGTTTGTTTAAAATGTACAGACATGTTTTATTTAAGATATCTGTATATGTTAATTTCATACCCCTTTTATTTTCTCCAAAAAAGAACCCCGTAACAAGCTTTGGGTACCCTTGGATATAATTGGCTCCACAAAAAAGGGGGAAAAAAATTTACTTGTATGTGTCTCTTAAAAACATGTGTATTTTACTGAATGTAAAAGCCAAAAGGTTTAATTAACCCTTTGGTATGAATTATCTACAGGCAAAATTGTTTTTTGGCGGTGAAAAAGAAGTTTCTTTTACTAAGTAAACTGGAAAAAAATTTGTTAACCCTTGGATGTTAAAATTTCGCAAAAAAAGTGGGAACCAAAAACACCAGCTTTGTAGCGTGTTACTGGGGTGTATTTTATGGTACACAACAAAGAGAAAAAAATTGTAATTAACCTTCGCTTGTGAATTATGTACAGGAAAAAATGTTTTTTTTGCGGTGAAAAAGCGGGTTTTTTTAGTCCCAAACACAGGGAAAAACGCTTTTTAACCCCTGGATTAAATTGCGCAAAAAATTTTAGCAGCCAAAAATCCAGTTTGTAGCGTGTTACAATGGGGTGTATTTTTACGCTTAAAAAATAAGAGAAAAAACTTGTAATTAACCTTGCTTGTGAATTTTGTACAGGAAAAATGTCTTTTTTGCCGGGGAAAAAGACGGTTTCTTTTAGTCAAACCCAACAGCGAACAACACTTAATTAAACCCCTGGTGTAAAAAGCCAAAAAGAATTGAGCCCGCCAAAAATCCAGCTTTGTTGGTGTTACAGTGGCGTGTAATTTACGCTACACGCAAGAGAAAAATTGTAATTACCCTTTGGTTGTGAATTTGTTTCAGGCAAAAAAAGTTTTTTTGGCGGTGAAAAAGAGGTTTATTTTAGTCACCCAACAGCGAAAACGCTTAATTAACCTGGATGTAAATTGCAAAAAAAATTGGAGCCAAAAAAATACCAGCTTTGTGGTGTTACAATGGCGTGTATTTTACGTACACACAAGAGGAAAAAAATTGTAATTAACCCTTTGTTGGAATTTTTTGCTCAGGAAAAAGTCTTTTTTTTTGGTGAAAAAGCGGGTTTTTTTTTAGTACCCCAGCGCAAAAACGCTTAAAATTTAACCCCGGATGTAAATTGCGCAAAAAAATTTAGCAGCCAAAAATGAAGTGGTATTTGTATTGTAAAAACTCTGTTTCTTTAAATGAATACAACAGGAACAGGCTTAGATCACCCTTGGATATTCAATGTGCTGTGAGCAGATAGCATTAAAATGTATATGCAGCTGCACTGGACGCACACTGGATTTCAGATCCAATACCCACAAAATCAGAAATAGAACGTTAAGAGAAACAGTCTCTGAGACAAGCTGTGACACTCCCCAAAAATTGCGGTATAAAAATTAGTTCTTTAGTATCAGCTATCATAAGCAGCCGCGACAGCACCTTCCCTACTCAGTACAGTGAGAGCGGTATGAGCTCCCAGCATCGCGCCTGGACTTATATAGTGCGGTGACGTCACAGAATCCCGCCGGTCTCTGATTGGCTTCATCCCTGCACATGTCATGCAGGCTATGCCCTTCTTCCTCCCAGAGTGCTTTGCCCCATGTAACGCCAAGTGCTCGCAGCCATTTTATCAATCAAAAGCACACTTCGTTCACGCGAAGTACCCCAAAGTTCGACTTCGTTCCGAACCGAAGCTTTTCTGAAATTCTAAACGAATTCCACTTTGTTAGAATCAATTCGCCCATCTCTAGAGGTATTATCCACATTGCTGTCAGTTTTTGTCTTATATGTGTGTTTTGTACTTTTTTATGTATTTTTTATATCATTTGGATGAATAAAGATTTTGTAGTTTTGTATAGGTTTTTGGTGTTTTTGGCAGTATAGTATCTAGTGTTTCAAAAACCTAATATTTTTTTTCCAGTAGTAAAATGTTTATTTGAACAAGAGGCATTAACAAATCACGAGGCATGTACTAAACAAAGATGTACACAGCATAAACAAGTTACAAACCAAACGAGCCATATTGCACATACAATGTTTAGAGCTTAGATCTTGGATAACCACAATGAAATTTAGTATCATCAGCAATAACGTCAAAGAGTTTGTAAAGGTCACAAATAGAGATATGAGGGTAAGGGAAGAGCTTAGGAAAGCAGGATAGAACGATTTATTGCTGGCTCAGAGAAAATATAACAAATCTGTCCATGGACGCCATTTCTCCCTAGCATTGGCTACCCTGTGTGGTGGTATAATGAGGCTAGTTTCGGATGAAATTGAGTATTAACCCTTTTAATGACTTGTTTGATAGAAGGGATAATAGAGGATTTCCAATTTGCTACTATTGTGAAGCGGGGTGCAATCAGCACGTGTACTAGAATTGTGTGGAACCTGGGAGGTATCTTATGATAGGATAAGTCTAATAAGGCTAGGTGTGGAGAGAGGCGGAAGTCTGGGCCCATAAGTTGTTGTAGTAGTTCCTCTACTTTACACCACAGTGAAGACACTATCGAGCAATCCCACCACATATGGAGCAAAGAGCCCCTTTGACCACATCGTCTCCAGCACAGGTCAGAATAACCAGAAACCATATGTGCCAATCTGGAAGGTGTTAAGTACCAGCGTAGCAACATCTTTCTAGAAAGTTCTATATGATTGACACAGCTAGAATGTTTATTTACAACATTAACTGCTTGAGACCATGTGTCTACAGAGAAAGTTTGTCCTAGTGTCTTTTCCCACCGAGTTACATACTCAGGCTTATCAGACATATCATCATCACAAAGGGTGTGATACGCCGTAGAGAGGCTTTTGGTGAGCTTAGAGCTTTTCCATAGTAACAAGTGAAGCTGTGAGGGCTGGCGAGTAGTAGTTGGCCAGTCAAGTGTTTGTCTCGCATGCCTGACTTGTAGGTAAATGAAAAATTTATTGCGTGGTATTGGAAAGCGTGAGCATATGTCCTCAAATGAGCAGAAGTATTGATCCTGAAAAAGCTCTCCTACCAGCTTGATACCAGAGTTTATCCAGAGATGGATGGGAATATTAGGGGCGAGGCAATAAAGTACAGAAAGAGGGCACTTGGTGCTAGGTACAGAAACCTTCTTTTTCAATACTATATGCTTACGCCATACCGTCATAGCATGTGACACGGTTGCTAATGTAGGTTCAGGAGGTCTCCATCCAAACAACATCGCTATCAGACAGTCCCGGAAGGAGCCTCTGGGAAGTCAGGAATTTTCGATTTCTATCCAATGTTGAGAGTCTGGAGCCCCCCAACAAATAGATAGGGGTTCTAACACTGAGGCTATGTTGTAGTGGAAAAGATTTGGGACTGAGAGCCCGCCTTGTTTAATCTTTCTGAATAGATGATTCCTCTGAACTCTAGGTTTCTTCTGACCCCATATGAAATGCAATAGTTGATATTGGAGTTTGGTTAACAGGTCTTTCGGGAAAAGAAAGGGTAACGACCTTGTGACATATAGGTATTTGGGTAGTAACATAATTTTGGACAGATTAACACGGGCTAACCATGATAAATGAAATTTGTTAAGCCTAACAATTTCTTGCGTTAACGTGTGACTAAGATCTAATACATTTTTTTCTTTTGTCATATTAATGTCTGGGTATATTTTGACTCCCAAATATGGAATACATGACTCGGACCAAATAAAGCCTAGCTGAGATAGTTGACGCTTAAGGGAGGGAGAGCAGTTTACCGGGAGAAGAATGGACTTTGAAATGTTTAGCTTATAGTATGAGATCTGTGCATACCGTTCTAGTAAATCAAGTAGTGCGGGGACAAAAGTTTCAGGGTTTTGACATATGATTAATATATCATCAGCATAAAGACTGACTTTATGGACTTTTTTATTCACTTCTATGCCAGCAATTTCTGGAGATTTACGGATATGTTCAGCTAGGGGTTCTGCGCATAGATCATAGATCAGGGGAGATAAAGGACAACCTTGTCTTGTACCATTCGTGATGTCGAACTTATCTGAGAGGAAGACAGAGGCGGACACTCTGGCTGAGGGGGACGTGTATAGGGAGGTAATAGCAGACAAAATCGATCCATGAAAACCAACTTTATGCAGCACCTTTTCCATATAAGACCAATTGATTCTATTGAATGCTTTTTCTCCGTCTAAGGAGATAAGAGAAAAAGGCACTTTTTGCATTTGAGCGATTTGTACCATATTGAGGACTCTTCGTACCCCATCCCTTGTTTGTCTTCCTTTAATAAATCCTACCTGGTACTTATTTACTAAATAGGGGAGAATCTCGTTTAATCTGTTTTCCAGAATCTTTGAGAAGATTTTAATGTCTGAGTTCAAAGGGGATATGGGCCTGTAATTAGTCACTTGGTCTTCTGGTTTACCCGTTTTATGAATGGTTGAAATAGTGGCACACAGCATTTCGGCTGGAGGGGAACCCTTCTCTGTGATAGAGGTGAGGAAGCGAGTCAGATGGGTAGATAGGATGTGTGATAGAAGCTTATAGTATTCGTTCGTAAGACCATCCGGTCCGGGGGATTTGTTACATTTTAGTTGTGAAATGGTTGCTACTACTTCTTGGAGAGAGATGGGTTTATTCAACTCAGCTAGCTGTTCTGTCGATAAGGAGGGGAGGGAGACTTGTTTAAGAAATTTGTCAATCTCTTCATCCAAGACTTTAGGGGTAGAAGCATCTGTTTTAATGTTATATAGGGATCTATAATAAGCAGCAAAAGTGATGTGAGAGGAGGAAGTGATGTGAGAGATGCGGGTTTTGGCCATTATCGTTTTAACTCTGCGAGCTAGAATCTTGCCCAGCCTATCACCTTGCATATAGAAATTCCAGCGGAGCCTGTTTAGATGAAATTCGTATTGTTGTAAGTGTAGCGTATTAAGTTTGGCGCAAAGGGATTCTAGCTTTTCTTTGATGGGTCGCGAGGGGTGAGCTTTGAACTGGAGTTCTAGTGGTTTTATTTCCTCTAAAATACTGTGAAGCAATTGTTCCCTGGATCTTTTTTCCCTGGCTGCTAGTTTAATAATGATCCCTCTAATGTATGCCTTATGGGCACACCATAGCATCTCTTCAGAAGGCGCTGTGGTTGAGTTAAGCTAGAAAAAATCACAGAGAGCCACTGTAATTTCTTTGACGACTCTATCCTACTTCAGTAAAAAGTTATTCAACCTCCAAGGAGAATGAAAAGTAGGGGCTGAAGTGACTCGTAATGTTAGAAATATTGGTGCATGGTCTGACCAGGTTTTCACTCCTATCTTAGAGCTAGAGACTAATAGTAATGCTGTTCTATTTAGTAAAAAATAATCGATTCGGGAATGGGAGTCTTTTGCCGCCGAGTAAAAGGTGAAGTCCTTTTCGGTCAGATGAGCATATCGCCATGAGTCGTGTAGGTTTTCTTCTAGTATCAACCTGCTCAGGTCAGGGGCAGATTTAATACTATGTCCAGATTTATCTCTGTCTTTATCAGGGACCATATTAAAGTCACCGCAGATTACCACATTACTTTTGGATTCTCTTTTGACTTTAGTAAGTAGCTGTGTGAGAAATGAGAGTTGGTGCTGGTTAGGAGCATATAACCCCAATAACGTGAAGGGAATGGCGTTTAGGGTACAGTGTAGGATTATATAGCAACCATTAGCATATATTACCGCGTTAGTGTGAGACAGAGCCACAGAGTTTTTGATAAAGAAAGATACTCCAGCTTTTTTCACGTCTAGGGTGGAGTGATATGAACGGGAGTAGTTCTTATGTTGGAGTCTATGAGAATCTCTCTTACTTAAATGCGTCTCCTGAACGCAGATCACATCCGCCCTAGACTGAACAACTTGCCTCTAAAACATTGACCTCTTGAACGGCGAGTTTAAGTCGTTAGCATTTACAGACATAAATTTTACACCCATTATGTGATGTTAACAGATACAATCGTAAAGATGCTGATGAACAAAAATCTTCCAATGATACCTGTAAGCAAGATCTAGTTAGAGGCAGCATGGCAAAAATACATTAAATCTACAACAGATTGAATTAGAGAACATAGAAAACAATGTAACATAAACACAGCAGAGGTTGCTATGAGCAAGGGATTCCCCCAAGTGGGAATCAAGGGTGGGGCAAGTCATTGCCTATCCTTCTCAGGAAGAGGAATTCCAATGTGAGCTATGGAGATCAGGTTTATTACAAAAAGCGGAAACGATCAGTCATTAACTCGAGACCTATGATGTTTTTTCTGACCATAACGGAGTAATGGCTTCCGATCTCGATTTGGGTCTTTTTAAGGGGGTGGAATTAGGAGAGGACAGCATATCCCAGGACAGCAATAATTCTCTTGCCATCGAAGGTGTGGAGCAGACTGTGGTGGAGTTGTCTCTAGTGACTATTAATTTCACCGGGAAGCCCCAATGGTAGCTGACATTCTGATCACGTAGAATTTTGGTGTAGGGCGCAAACTCTTTTCGTTTTAGCATAGTTCCAGCCGACAGATCTGGGAAAATTGAGATGTTAGTAAATCTGTCAGGGAGGGTCGCTTTGTTTCTTAATGCTTTCAGGAAATTATCTTTGGTTCTGAAAAAGTGTATACGCGTGATCACATCCCTAGGAATTGCTGCAGCGAGTTGTTTGGGCTTGGGCAAGCGGTGGAAGTGATCAATCTCTAAATCTGCTTGGTTGGCGTCTGGCAGTACTACGGCCAAGAGATCTGTCAGGAAAGGTGGTAGAGCTTCATTAGACACAGATTCTGGTATACTCCTTATACGGATGTTGTTCCTTCTTGACCTATCCTCTAATTTCAACATTTTTGCTGATAACTTTTGAACTTCATCCTCAAGCTCTGCGTTCGCGGCTATTAGAAGATTATGCGACTTTGTTAATTCTGCCATTTTCTTTTCAACGTGGTCCGCCCTTGTGACCAAGGATTGGATATCTGCTTTAAATTCTGTCATCATTTGTTTAAGATCGCTTTGTAAACTTTCTCGGAAGGTATGGTTTTCTCCATCAGTGAGGTTTGAGCTGCCTCTTCCTGTGGATCCATATCTAGAGATTCAGATCTCGTCGGTGAAGTAGAGAGCTGTGAAAAGGGATTAGGAGACTCTAAATCTTGCAAGGCGGGCGATGTATGTTGAAAGAATTCTGTGAGCTTTGTGGGCTTAATTCTTGGATTTCTCTTAGATGCACTTCTCATCCTTTTGTTCTATATAATAGAAGACATAAGGAAGTGTATAGTTTATCCTTTCTACAGATTTTTCTTTATGTGTTCAGAACTCAAGGAAAAGGCTGGCACTTCCAGAGGGAATGGAGGGAAAGGTAAGGCAGGCAATTTTATCTGTAAATGGGGCGATGAGCTCCAACCCTACAGGGGAAGGCCGGTCTGTAAGGGCTAATAGTAAAAAAGAGGCTGGAACTGATGTAGAAAATACGAGTCCTTAGATGTTTATACAAAGAGAACACAATCCATTCCTAATAGGTATTTGAAGGCACAGTTCTGCCCAGAGTTGAATGAAATGGTATGAGGGTAATAGAAGTTTGTTGGCCTCCTGAGGTAGTCAGGGATCGTAGCTACGAAGCCCACCGCAAGATTCTTTATATGATATGCAGTCGGAACGATAGTCTTGTCTCAGAAGCCCCAACAAGGGGTGTGCGAGCTGCAGGTCTCTATGTGAGGTGTTCTAGAACTGCTAGCCTTAATTAGCTTCAAGGCTCGAAAATATAGGAAGCAGAGCTGTAGTGTAGCTGTAGCCTACCCAAAAAAGTATCGGGAGCTATATAGAATGGGCTGTGTTAGCAAGCCGATCAGTCTCTGGCGCTAATGCACAAGATGGGATTATAGCTGTGGTGGAGATACAGTAATGATGCTACGTCTCAAGACGGCTGCTGTTCTATGGTTGCAACTGTTCTGCTATTATGTGTGTATGAGCTGCGGCAGGTCGATTGCAGGGTTCAGTCCCGGTTTCAGGCCGGGTATTCAAGGCTCAATGAAAAGGTCTGGTACTTCCAGAAATAGTAGAGGGAATGGTAAGGCAGGCGATTTTATCTGTGGAAGGGGCGATGAGCTCTGGCCATGCAAGGGGGAGCCTGTTTGTAAGAGCTTATAGTAAAAGATAAACTGAAGATGATGTAAGAAATGTGAATCCTTAGACATTTATACAGAAGGATCACAGTCCATTCCCACTGGGTATTTGGAGGCCCAGTTCTGCCCAGAGTTGAATGAAATGGTATGAGGATAATAGAAGTTTAGTGACCTCCTGAGGTAGGCAAGGATCTTAGCTATGGGGCTCACAGCAAGTTTCTTTATATGATTTACAGTTAGGACAGCAACCTTGTCTCTGAAGCCCTACCAAGAGATGTGCAAGCTGCCGGTCTCTGTATGGAGTGCTCTGGAACCACCAGCTTTAGCTAGCTAGATGAGAATATAGCTGTAGTGGAGTTACAGTAATGATGATGTGCCCCCAAGATGGCTGCTGCCACATGGCTGTAACTGCTCTGTTATTATGAGTAAAGGAGCTGCGGCAGGTTTATTGCGGGGTTCAGTCCCGGTTTCAGGCCGGGTGTTCAGGGCTTAATATGGCTATAAATGTGGTTACTTAGCTGTCTGATGGTGTCAGCCGACTGATATGCTGCAGGTGGATACGGAGTGAGTTTACAGCCCCCTCCAGCGTGTTCAGAATCTCGCCCACGGGTAGTTGCAGGAGCCGTTCTGGTGGGAGAGCCAGTGGAGCGTGCCGAGCTTCCACCCCTTTACTGAGCCGCAGGGTAAGCAGTCGAAGTGTCCCGCGCTGCTTGAATGTGCGTTCGGTTTGAACATGGCAAGTGCTTCTGTTCACCTGCAATGGCGCGGGCCTCCACCGCTTCCCGCCTCACACTGCCACTATCTGTCTCGCAACTCCCCCCGTCGTTGGTCGCGAGTTCGAGACCGCAGACCCTCTCCTCTTCTTCCAGTGACCTTCCGTCCTCGAGCAGGGGTACGATCGTTGCTTAATTCAGGCTTAGATGTGCCGATTTGAGTGATCTCCGACGGAGCTCAGGAGTTAGGCGTCCGGCGCCATCACTAGCTAGGCCATGCCCCCCTCAAAAACCTAATATTTATGTTGGTTGTTTTTTGGCGTAGTTACATTCATCAGAAGTCACTGTTCTATAGAGTGTATTCTATTTGTATAACAGCAGCAAAGTGAAGTATATATCAGCTCATCCACTTTCTCCTAGGTCCGGTGGAGTCACGGTCAATGGATAAGCCTCCTGCAGATAACGATATAATGCAAAATGTAGGATCAGCTTCCAAACACAGGACCGAAGGGAGCTCAGCCAAACGAAAAAAATCTCATTAAAGAATAATTTCTTTATTTTCTTTCATATTAAAAAAGCCATATGACTGTCCATGCATAAGGTAGGTTGCATCCATAGAAAGGAATGGTTACATCAGCTTAAGAAAGCCAGGACAGCCGACGCGTTTCGGGAGATAAGACTCCCTTACTCTTGAATCACTGTTCAACAGGCTAGACCGGAAACACCCTTTATATGTAGTGGATCCGGGTCACCTGATTTAGCAATCAAAAATGTATGTATTAAAAACCTGAACAGAAAATAAAAACATCATAAACTGAATGTTCAAAAACCCTCACATGAGTATTAAATGGCTCAAAATCTGTGTTGCAACTTGGTTTAATAATAATAGGAGATGTCTTGTTTAGTGTTCATTCCCAATGGGGACCGGGTGGACAAATAAAATATATACCAGGCCTCCCGGGAGAATAATTTCTTTTGTAAGTCACCGCCTCGATATGGAGGAGTGACTTTTTTAATCCCAATTACTGTTAATGTTGACACATCCCCTGCATGAACCTCCGCAAAGTGTCGCGAAACCGCAGAAGACTTGAATGTATCCGGACGAAGGGCATCTGATAAGTGTCTCATCACTCTTATTTTTCAGCGGACCTGTGGTACATCCCACATATTGCAGTCGGCAAGCAGAACAACTAATCAAGTACACTGCAAACTTATACATTCTGCTTCATTGTAATTATTTCTTTGACCGCCAATCAATCAACTGCTTACAGAGGAGGAAGATGATGGGGTAGTGTCGGTACAGGTGCAGCCTCAGAAAGGGAGAGGGCGGTCGCACAAGTCTGCTGAGATAAGTCCGCCAGCCATGATCAGTGGTGGCAGCGGAAACACCGCTACTAGCCTATCTCCGTCGAAAAGGTCCAGGAAATGTGAAGCCTGTGCCGTTTTAGATCAAGCCTCAGGTTCGCCGACTGACGTCATATGCCAGATTTGCCGTCAATGCACCAGTAGAGGCAAGAATCTAAAGTGTTTAACCACCATGAACATGAATAGGCACATGCATCTAAAGCAAGAATCTAAAGCAAGAGGAGTCACTTGGAGAAAAAAGGCCACACAGGTCCTGGGCTTCCAACCACTGTGACACCCTCTGTCTCCTCCTCCTCCACCACTTCCAAGATCAAGCATTCCTCTGCTGCCCATGTCACGCTGCAGCATAAGCAAGGATCAGCCCCAGTGCCACACACCGTGCCCCATCACCCACCACCACAGACACAGCCTACCCCTTCTCCTTCCACCAGTTTGACCTGCACGCCGTACAGCAGCCAGTCTAGCAGCCAGCCTTCTGTGTACCAGGTGTGGAGCAGAAGAAACGCTTTAACCCAAACCATCCCAAAGCCAAAATCCTGAATGTCAGCATTGCCAGGCTTTTGGCCCTGGAAATGTTGCCTTTCCGCTTGGTGGACACAGATGGGTTCCACCATGTCATGGCACTTGCCTGCCCCCAATACCAGATGTCGAGCAGGCATTTATTTTCCCGAAAAGCCGTCCCTGCCCTGGCCAGCCACGTGTCACAAAAATTTTCCAGCACTTTGGGCTGCATCTTTGTCCAGTACATGGACTAATAAGCACGGTCAAGGCCACTACATCTATGTGACAGCTCACTGGGGGAGTTGGGTGGATGTCTCTGGTGATGACGGTGACTCTCAGGCTTGGCGCACACTCTTCAAAACCGCAGGGATGGTGGAGGTTTCTGTCCCCGTGGTCCACGGGTAGCATCACGTGCCAAGAGAAACCAAGCCGTGTTGAAATTAATGTGTCTTGGAGACCGTCAACACACAGGTCAAGAGCTGTGGACAGCTCTGCGCCATGAGACCAAGCAGTGGCGTGACAAGCACCTGGTGCCAGGCAAGGTGGTGAGCGACAACGGGCGAAATCTCCTTGCCGCCCATAAGATCGGTAGGCTGGAGCACATTCCTTGTCTGGCACACGTCATGAACCTCATAGTCCAAAAATGTCTAAAGCGCTTCCAGGGTCTTGACTGCCTGCTGAAGAAGGCTTAAGGTCTGAGCTCACACTTCCGGCGTTCGCACCCTGCTTTGTCCCGGCTGGCTGCGTTACAGCGTCAGCTTGGCCTCCACGTCAACCATCTCATGGTTGACGTGGCAACACGCTGGAATTCCACCCTCCACATGTAGCAGCAGCATAATGCCATTACACAGTATGAAGTGGCGCATGGCCTGACCTCGGAGTGTTGAGCCATCGAGATGGAGGCAGGTGAAAGACCTCTGCATCATCCTTGCGAGCTTTGAAGAAGCCACCAAAATGGTCAGTGAGGACAATCCCCCTTTTTTTTTCCTTTCCAACGGGTTTCATTAAATAATAGAAAATGAATACAACATCAAGAAACAAAGTAACAAAAAAACAGGAACCATACACATTGCTTTATCACAGCAAGACGTTATTTTTCATGCCTCCATTAAACCCCAAAGTTCCTCTCTATTTGCCAAATAAAAAGTACTAAAATAGACTTAAGGGTTTAACATACAATTTTGTGCAACTGGTAGATGTTAGGAATTCATTCTTCCTCTTCGGTTCTCCCTGTCGGGTTTTAATGAGGAAACTTGGTAAAACCTGATTCCATTGGTAAAGCTTATTATATCACTTTACCTGTATCACGTCTCGAGGTTTCTCCTGTTGGAACAAATTCATGAGATGTTCTCGGACACCTTCTTTGCGCCATACATCCCTGTCACTCCCTCCAATGGAACCATCGCAACTTTGGTAAACTATCTTGTTAATAATGGATCTGATCTGATTTATCTTCACAAGGTCATCCACTTTAAAGCAGACATAGAAAGCCAATTCAATGTCATGTTCAGGCCAAACTGCAAGGTTACTGTAAATTTCCATCCCCGTCCACAAAGGACGCCTGTATATTCTCTTCTTTTGTCATCAACTCTGAGCTCTATAACAGGAGCAAAGAGCATGCTGTCGAGTGCTTGCAGACCATGGATTGATTGGAAGCAGCGATGTCTCTCTTAACATGAGCATAGACCCAGTGGCATTTACTGATAGTGATGCAGCAACAAACATTCTCTGGTGAGTCGGTTCTGGAGTGTCATTAACAACTACCGAGTTTATGCTTTCTTTTTCAATTCACACTGACCTGAAATTTGGAACTCTCATCAGACTATGAAACTGGACCTCACATTGGTGGAAAAGGCCGTAAAGAATAACCTTACTGTTTGGATTACCAAACTGGTTATTCTGGTAGCTTTCCAGCAGGCTGTCGATCAGGTCCTTCTCATCCTTTCTACTGAATCCATGTGTCTCTATGGTTTCACAGATGTTAAGCCCGGGGAACAGTTCTGTCAGCACGCCATTGCTTTTTTTTTGATTCATAAGACTCCTCACCGTTCTGCATAACCATCAGATATAAGAAGTCTTATACTGACTTCTCAAGAGTCTCGAAATATCGATACACATCAAAAATGCAGGATGCCGTGTACAATGGAGAAGACTTTAACCACGAGCGTGCACCCGCTGACTAAGGTGTTAAGCGTCATACTAGCCGCACGATTCCACTGTTCTCCACACATTAGTGATCTTGCTGATGGCCTCATTTTACAGATCTTGAACTCCAAGGCTTGAAAAGGAAGATTTAGAAGATGGCTTGGAATTTCTTTTAAAAGATTTAGATCAACTTCTAACTGGAATTTCTTCATCACAATTTTTAATAGTGGCCAAGAGGTCATTTTTATAATTTTGGGGTCATGGTGCTGTCAAAAACAGCTACAATCCAGGTCCTTTGGTAAAAAAAAACGTGGTTTCTAACTGGCATTTCTTCGACACAATTTTTAACAGTGTCCGAGAGGTCATTTGTCAAATTTTTGGTGTCCGTGTGCTCTAAACAAACAGCTATAATCAAGGTCCTATTCTAAAAAATGTGGTTTCTAACTGACATTTCTTCGACACAATTTTTAACAGTGGCCGAGAGGTCATTTGTAAAATTTTTGGGGTCTGTGTGCTCTAAACAAACAGCTATAATCCAGGTCCTATTGTAAAAAATGTGGTTTCAAACTGGCATGTCTTCGTCACAATTTTTAACAGTGGCCGAGAGGTCATTTTTTAAAATTTTTGGGGGCGTGCTGATGTCAAAAGCAAGCTATAATCCAGGTCCTATTCCCCCCCCAAAAAAAATTTTAAAACTCTTTTATTGTGGCTACTTTTATTGAGTGTTGAAAAGGTCATTTTGCTGGTTTTGGGGTCAAGCAGCTGGAAAAGACAGCGATATTCAAGGTTCTATACAAATCAATCAAATACTCGTTTCTTGCTGCTAATTTTACTCTCTGTGTCCATAAGGGCATTTCTGCTGGTTTTGGGGTCAGGCTATTGTGAAAGGGGTGCCAGGGGTGCAAATAGGGCAGTACTCCGGTCAGTGGCCCTCTGCCTAAGTCCCAAAATACACGGCACTACAAGAAGGGCGGCATTGGCACATTAAGGGTATGGCACCATAGAAAAAGGCATGCCACCTAAATGCTATCATTCATGGCAATGCTGCAGGATCTACAATGTGAAAAAGCATGCTATTGGTATACCCACACACCACATATATGACACCCCACACCACCACCACCAAATTATATGACAATTGTGGTCCCGTGCAAAAAAGTGTTAGGGGTATCCTGCCAGTTCCCATGTGCCATTTCCAATACCGGTGTCTTGTTTTGTGTCAAAGGGGCCCCGTAGCAGCTGCTATCGCTGTACCTGCTGTGGCTACCCCATCCTCATGTTTTCGGTTACCCATTGAACGGAATGGATTATTTTAGCCTGTGAATTTTTTTCTGTGACTCTTGTAGCCTAATTGTCTTACCTCAGACGTAGCACGTATCCAGTTTACTGTTGTGGATGTTAATTCCAGCTTCACCTCACCTGTTTGGGTGTAAAAATTAAGCTGGTGTTCCTCTCCCATAGACTTTAATGGGAATCGGAGATTAATCGACATAGAGGATCGACAATCTGAAATCTACTCAATGCAGATTATTGGCCGAATCGCTCATCACTATGCAAGATGATAACAAAAATCGTGTGTTGTACTTACATCCCAAACAGCACAGCCCCGGAGGGAAGTATCAGTGAGGCCTTAAAGAAAATGACTTCTCTCACTGATGAATTCACCACAAATTCACAAATAAATTATCCTTTTTCTAAATGGATACAAGGGATGTTTGGGAGATGGGGTGCTATCCTTAGCAATGTGTCTCCCATATCATGGTTAGCAAGCTGCATCACGGCTTCACCGGACAGTATAAATATATGAGGAAAGGGTTAAAATATTCTTTTTAGAAAAGAATATATGATTTTAATTGGCGCTAATGCTTCTATAATGAGGGTATATTTAATTATTATTATTATTATTATTATTATTATTATTATATTAAACTGGTTTTAATATATTGAATACAAAAAAGTGGTTGCCACTAGTATGAGAGAGAAATATTTATTAGCAAAACCATTATATACAATAAAACCTTGCTCTAAAGCATATAAAAACAAATGGAAATGCTTCACATGCCATGAGCACTCATGGTTGGCTTCCCCAGGCAAAGGTAGCTGTTCACATTACTCTGGCATTTATGACAGTAGCCCACAGGTGTCAAACACAAGGCCCGCGGGCCACATCCAGCCCTCAACCTTGTGTTGTCCGGCCCGTGATCTCTCTGACTCTGCACAGCATTTTTACCACGGCCGCGCAGATTCAGAGTTGGCAACTGCACACTCACTGTGCAGCTGCCGATACAGGGAGGAGGCAGAACGGATCATTACCGCCCTGCCTTCTCACCTGTATGTACAGCGCTCACTGTGTGTACACCTCAGCATCGCAGGGGGCATGATGCGCAGCTCTCACCGCGCCCCCTGTGAACTCCTAAGCCGGCAGCCTCTAAGCAGCTTAGGAGATCCCAGGACCTACGTCACGGCGCAAGCGGCGTGATGACGTCACGCCGCTTACACTGTACACCAGCTTCCGGACCTGGCCGCGCTGCACAGACCATGAGGAGGGGAGTACTTTTTTATTTTATATTCATTAGCTGCAGGTGGCATCTACCTGGCTACAGGGGACTATATGGGGCATCTATCTGGCTACTTGGGGCTATTTGAGGCATCTACCTGGCTATAGGATGCTACATGGAGCATCTACCTGGCTACAGGATGCTGCGTGGAGCATCTACCTGGCTACAGGATGCTACGTGGAGCATCTACCTGGCAACAGGGGGAATATTACCTGGCTACAGGGGGCATATTGCTACCTGGCTGCAGGGGGCATATTGCTACCTCGCTACAGGGGGCTAATATTTGGCTACATGGGGCACCTGGCTGCAGGAGGCATATTACTACCTGGCTGCAGGAGGCATATTACCTGGCTATAGGAGGCATATAACTTTTACTGTTTGGGACACAAGGGGGTAATTATTACCATTTGGGGCACTGTGGATGGGAAGTTTGTACAGCGGTAGGAATTGGTAGAGAAGTGCTGATAAAGTGAGGAGTCTAAGATGTTTGTTTCTACAGTGAAGAGTCGTGGCCGGGAGAAGACGTCATGGCAGTCTGGGACAGATGAAGAAGAAGAAGAGCACAACTCTTCAGAGATGTCTCCTGTAAGTCCCTGGATGTAAACTTTACTGTAATTGATTACATGTCTGCAGAGCCTGTGTACAATTGGTATCCATCGCTGTATGGTCAGTGTATGCCAGTAATATTGGTTGTAGTATAATGATATATTTTGAGTAATGGTAAGGTGTTTTATTCAGTCACTACATGGTGGTGATATGTGGTGGTACTATTTAGTCTCTATGTGGTAGTGATATGTGGTCATGCTGTTGTGGTATTATTCAGTCACTATGGGTCACATGTAAGAAACGGTTTTGGTCTAAAACTCACTTTTTTCCCCATATATTTCTATGGGGGAAAAAGTGAGTTTTGGACCAAAACCATTTCATACATGTGGCCCTATGTGAGGGTGATATGTGGTCATGGGGTTGAGGTATTAATCAGTCACTACGTGTTGGTAACGTGTTCATGGTGTGGCAGTATTATTCGGTCACTACGTGTTGATGCAGGGAGAATGGAGGTAAGGATAATAGAGGCAGAGGCAAGGAGAGCAGAAGCGTCTTTGGGTAAGTCATGGTGCCTCAGCAGTGCCTTTACCTTTTAGCTGCCTATGTCCACCGTCCCTCCCTGTCTCACCACAGCAGTAAGGGGGTGACCTGGATGTGGCACACTGTCAGCAGTAAATTAACAGGAGAAGTTTTATGAACGGCAGTGGTGGGCCCTCCTTTTCCCCTCCTAGGCCCACCCTGCATTTTGCGTTTGCAATAAGCATATGACTATGAGTACAGTCAGGGAGCTGTTTCCCTACAGGAGGCATATATACATACAGGGGACACATACCTACTTATCTACAGGGGGTTGTATACCTATCTATCTACATACAGATGGCATTTATAACTACCTATCTACAGGAAGCTGTATATTTACCTACAGGGGCAAAAATACCTATCTACCTACACGGGGAAGATATACCTGTTATCTACAGGGGCCTTTATATCCACTTATCTACCTACAACAGTACCTAACTACCTATGGGGGGCAATATATTCTTCCTGGTTGCCCTCAAAGGACTAATTATAATAGCAATACTGTACAAATATAACAGTTAAGGAGAAGTTTCATTTACACAGTTCTAAAATTATGTCGGCCCTTTAAGGTACGCCGTGATGTTGATGTGGCCCCCGGTGAAAATGAGTTTGACACCCCTGCTCTTAGCCATACTTTTTGATAATTTTTTTTAATATAAGAGTTTTTTTTACATTAGTCTTATCTATTTATGCAACCATTACTGCTTGATATTGCCATTTCTATGTTTCTATATTAGAGAAGTATGTATCTATCTAAGATGGACACATTTTAAGGAAAGAGTTATTTCCCACAATTGCGGTCATGCGCACAACAAGGAACTAGTAGTGCTGGGATTTCGGATGTTTCTCTCTACTAAGGTGGATGTTTTTAGATGCGTGTTTGGATCCATGTTCCGGACCCAAAATGGACCCAAACACGCATTTAACAATGTGTAGTGTGAATTACATTGCTTTTGATGTAAAACATGCATCGTCGTCATGTCAATTCTTGATCCGTTTAACGCAGCAGACGCCCTATTTAAAACTATAGGGTGCGTTTCTGCTGCAGCAAAAACGCAACCAAACACGCAGCACACTTCAGGTACATGTTGGATGAGTTTTACGTGGTGCTTTTGGATAAGTTTTTCGAAAAACTTATTCAAAATGCTGTATGAACATCCCAGAGATCTTCTGTTATAACTCCGAGTGAATTGAAGAAGCTACATTGCCTTGCAAAAGTATTCGGTCCCCTTGAACTTTTCAACCTTTTGCCATATTTCAGGCTTCAAACAAAGATATAAAAATTAAATTTTTGGGAAGAAAAAACAAAAAGGGGGGACACAATTGTGAAGGGAACGAAATGATTGGATATTTTAAACTTTTGTCAAAAAAAAAAAACGAAAAGGGGGCGTGCAAAAAAATATGACCCCCTTAATTTAAATACTTTGTAGCCCCAACCTTTTTCTGGATTCAGTTTGCAAGTGCTTGGGGTATTCTTTTCTTTTTTGCACATGGGAGGACTAAAAATTCTTGCCCATTATTTTTTTTGAAAACAGCTGAGCCCCGTTAATTTGGGATGGAGAGCATTTGATAAAACAGATTTTTTCAGCTTTTTCACAGTTTTCCGACGGATTAAGGTCGGGACTTTGACTTGGCCATTCTAAACCTGGTTATTTGTGAACCATTTCCATGGGAAATTTTCCTTAGTTTGGGACTGTAAGGGTTCGGGGATTGCTGGACCCCGCAAGCGAGATTTAAGCCACGCCAGGGAGCGGAGTCAAGAGACCCCGGAAATTCCCAGAGCCCCCGGGCCCAAAAAGGGGAGGACTTGCTGCGGCGTGCCCCCTGACGGTTGCTTGCGATGGGGGCCGGGGTACTGCGTGGTACGAACGAAAACCAAGGCTAGTGGGGGCAGGCAGAAGGCAGGGCAGGGGGGAAGGTCCGGGGCAAGACGGGCAGACGGCAGGGGCAGGGGGGGCAAACGGCAAGGTCAAAAAACGTAGCGGAAACGGAGGGTACAAGGGTAATCGCCCCTTTTATTTCCAACCCTCAAAATAGGCAACGAAACCCCAATCGGGCAGAGAGTGCTAAGGGCGTATTCCTTATATAGGACCAGGGGCCCCCAATTTGACTAAATTACCAGTGCACTGGCCCTTTAAATCCAACCAGCAGCGGGGCGCGGGGGGGAAGGGGGCGGCCAGGACAGCAGGAGCACGTTTCACGAAGCGTGGACGGGAAAAGTGAGCCTGGGGGCCCGGGGCAGCAGGAGGAGGCGCTGGCAGCTGCAACACCCCCGCCCCGGGGACCCCAGCCAGTACCCCCCCCCTTAGGTCTCCCCCTTTTTTTTTGGGGAATTTTAGGAAGGGGTCAGGTGCCCAGATTGGCCTCAGGTTCCCACGAACGCTCTCAGGCCCGAACCCCTTTCCCCAGTCAATAAGAACCCCTTTTCCCCCCACGTTTTTTTTCCGCCAGAACCTCCTTGACCTCAAAGATGTTATCAACTTTGGGCCAAAAGGGAAGGCGAGACGGATCCACGGGAAAGCTTTCAGCCCCACGGTTTGAGGAGAAGAATGGAAGGGTTGGGGATACGCAGAGTGGAGGCAAAGCGGAGCTTGTAGGACCCCCGGGTTTAGTTGCCGGAAGTACCAAAAAAAAAAGGGCCCAAATACTTAGGCCCTAAATTTTAATGGGCCCCCTTTTGAAGAGAATGTACTTGGCAGAAAAACCCAAACCCAAATCACCCGCTTAAAAATAGGGGGGTCTCGGTACCTTAAGCCTGGACCTTTTTTCGAGCGGAGGCCCGAAAAAGGGGCCTGGTGTGACTTGAAAGTGCCTTGATGTCCCGACTTGGGCATCCACGGCAGGGACGTGAGACGAGGTAGCCAGAGGGGGGGGGGGGGTGTAGCCCAAACAAAACAAAAAAGGGAGAGGCTCCAGCAGACTCTGATAAAAAGGAATTATAAAAATTTTCCCAGGGGGAGTTCAGACCATTATCCTGACGGGCGGACACAAAATGACTAGATAGGACCAAAAACTTGGGTTGCCCCTCTCTTTCCTTTTGCCCATTTTTTTGAGGGGAATGCAGACGAAAAAATCTGCTAAACCTGCAATGACACACAGAGCCCGCCGAATTTTCAACACAAACGGGACCCCCCTTCCGGACGATTTAATGGGACCCGTGTAGCCAAAAAAAATTGGTGGAAGAAGTGCGGGGCCGCTGGGGGAAAGGGGGAACCCGGGGGCAGGGGAACAAACTGGGGGCCATTTTTTTAAAAATCAACCCTCCCCCCCCAGATGACCGTTTTTCCAGGTAAAAAAAACCCCAGGGCAAAAGGGGACCAAGTTTTTTTTGGCACCGGGGAGGGGGCAGAAGCGGGACCCTGGGTCTGAGTTAGGACTTTGTACGGGACAGGAGGTACAGGCCCCAGGAAAAGTTTCTAAGTCTTGAGCGGGGGGCCACCAATATAGCGAGAGCAATTGTAAAGAATTGGGACCCCGGGTGACCCGCTGTTCGAAGGAATGTCCCCACTTAAGGATTCGAGGCCGAAAGGGCGGGACGGAGAGGTTTTCCCCAGGGGGTAGATGTTGGGATCCCGGGAGCCGCCGTGAGGAGAAGTTCAGAGGAATTATGTGCTGCAAGGGCGGCTCGGGCCCACACGTCCGAGGATCTAGAGAAGGGCTCCCGCCCTGAGTTCTTTTTCGGCTGGCGAAAAGTGAAGGAGGAATTAAACGGGCGAGAAGGCGACCAAACCGGGCCTTTGCCGAGGATTCAATCGCTGAGCAAATGAGATACAGGAGATTTTTTGTGATCGGTAAAGATAACAATGGGATGGCGACCCCCCCAGCAAGTGTACCATTCTTCTTGGGGTAACTTTTAGGGCCAGGTTCCGAAAACCCAAATCGTGTATTTTTCGTTCGGAAAGGATGGGGGTCTTGGAAAAGAAACCACAAGTTGAAATCTCCCAAAGGGGGACTTTTTAAGGGGACAGCACCGCCCCCTACTGAGGAGGGGGCCCACGTCTAGGACAAATGGACCCGTGGGTCGGGCAACAGAGCGGACAAGCGAAGCGCTTTAAGACGATTAAAGGTTCTTGGGCTTCGGGAGGCCAGGATTTTGGGGTTGCATTCTTCTTTGTGAGGGCAACCAGTGGGGCCACCCGTGGAGAATTTGCGGGACGAACTGCCTGTAAAAGTTGGGCAAACCCCAAAAAGCGCTGGATGGACCGAGACCCACCGGGCGGGGCTACGCAGGACAGCTGAAAGCTTAGAGGATCCATCTGGAGACCTTGATCCGAAACGTGTACCCTTAAAAATCAAAGGGGTGCGTTCAAACAGGCATTTCTCAGTTTGGATATTCTGGGGGGTCGGGACTCTGAGCCCCTGGCGAAGGGGGTGGCAGTGAGTCTCAGATCTGGAGAGAAGTTTAAAAATGTCGCCCAGATAGACAATGACACAGACGTAGAGAAGGTCGCGGAAATCTCGTTGACGAAGTTCGAAACACCCCGAATGTTGCAGAGGCCAAAGGGGCATGAAAAAGAATCGAAGGGGCCATCTGGTTTTAAAAGGGCCGTCTTCCATTCGTCGCCTTTGTGGTAAAAATTTCAAGTTTAGCCCCTGAAAAATCCAAACTTGGAAAAAATTTTTTGCGCACGCAGCGATAAAAACGTTCCGAGTAAAGAGCAAGGGATATCATTTTATGGTGTTTTTTTGAGTCCACGAAAATGAAAACAGGGCCGGAGAGGGTTTCCATTTTTCTTTTCGACAAAAAAGAACCCCAGCCCCCAGGCGAAAGGGAAATTTCGTTAAAGCCCTTTACGGAGATTCTCCTGAAATATAATCCGAAAAATCCCCTTTGGGTTTCGGGACCAAAAAGAGGGTAACCGCCTCGGGGGAGTAGTCCCGGGGGGTTGCGGGGCAATAACAGTAAAAAAGGCCCGGGTGCGGGGAAGATTTTTCGGCTTTTTCTTTGGGGAAAAGACATGGGCTAGACCCGGGGAAAGGGAGTGGGCAGACCGGCAGGGCTTCGTAGGCTTTAAAGGGGGGAAACGAAGCGGACGGAGTACAGAGAGGCATCGTGAGGGCAAGCGGGCCCCCAACGGATAATTTCGCCTGTTTCCAGCCCGGGTGGGACAGCTCTTGCAACTAAGGAAGGTCCAGGAGGATCTCGAAAGGAGCGAGAGAAACGAGAATTTCAGAGTCTCTTGTGAAAGGCCCCTATGGGGAAAGGGTGGGGGGCGCAGTCGACCGAATAGCATCCTTTAAGGGCATTTGCCATGAAGGAAGGACAAACAGGGGTTTTCCGCAGAGGGTCACCGGGAGACAAAACTTGACACCAAAGGGGCGAAAAAGACCCCGAATAAAAGGAAGGCTGGCTTGAAGGGTGCTTTTTCCGGCGAAATTCCCAGATACGGAATGGTCAGAGGGGAGGGGGGGCCGCACTAACCCTAGGGATGCCTCTCCCCGACCCTGGTGCGGGGTTTTTCCCAGGCACACAGAAAAAGCCCCCCCAAATGAAGTGGCCAAAACCCGGGCCACAGGGGAAAATGCTCCCTCTGACGACGTGTGAGCGTTCCCCTGGGTCAAGTGAAGGGCCCTTTCGACCTGCAGGGGTTTCCCACCCCAGGAAAACCATTTGGCGGAGGAAGTGGAGGTCGTTGAAAAAGGGGAGCCAGACGAAGTACCGGGGTGGTGGGTAACCTCCCATTGGGAGGCGGAGCCTGTTGTCTCTCGGCAAACCGGGATGCGATTCAGGTGGCCAGCCAAATCTTTTCTTTCCAGATGGAGGCAGGTCCCCGACCAGCGATTTGCCCTTTAATGCGCCCAAAGGGGGCCTTGCCAGAAGGTTCCACCAAGCCTCATTTTTCCAGTCCATTTTGAGGCAGGGGGGCGGAATGCACAGGTAGTGACCAACAGTGGAGTCGCCCAGACGGAGACGGAGCAGAGCGGGCAGAAAGGGGGGTACGGCCAGGTTCCCGAGGACGGTGCGAAACCCCGGAGGAAAGCTGCAGATTTGCCGTAAAGGGATCCCCTGGGTTCCCCAAAACGGGTGGCCAGCCGGGCTTCCCCCATAAGAGGCAATTATAAAAGGCCCCTTAGCGCTAGTGGGGGAATTTGATGTCCCAGCATTTTTGAGTGGATGGGGAGCATTGACGATAAGCCTCGGCAACTTCTTGGGGTTTTCCCATCAAAGCGGAGGGGAGCGCAGATGCAAGGGGGTCCGGGGCAGGAGCAGGTTGAGCCATGGCTGCAGGGCAACAGGTGCTGGCATGGGGGCAGCAGCCGCAGGCAAGGTAGCGGGCCGCAAGGTTCTGCAACATGGCCGCAGCTGGTCATTTAAATGCGCTCCTGCTGGGGGACGGCCTCTTTAACGCCCCGGACCTCAGGCAAAGGTACCCTGGCGGAACCAGGGCCAGATGTATGTAAGGTTTTTGGATTTCGCGGGACCCTGAAGCAATGATAGTTTAAGCCAGCCAGGGAGCATTTAAAAGTAGCCCCCCAGTTTTTCACCAAGCCCCGCCGCCAAGCGGGATGGACTTGCTGCGGCGTGAGCAACCAGGTCGCTACCCCCTGACGTGACTTGCTTCGATGGCGGCGGGGTACTGCGTGTACAAAATCGTAATCCGAGGCGTGTGGGGCGGGGCTGGGGTCAGGGCAGGCGCAGAGGTTCATGGTCAGAGACAGGCAGAAGGTCGGGGCGGGGCAGGGGTTTTCGTGGTCAAGAAGGCAGAGGGTGGGGGCAGGGGGCATACAGAAAAAGGCGGAAAGTAGGGGGAAGGGGATGGTACAGGGGTAAGACAGGGGTTCCCCTCTCAAAAAATGGCAACGAAAACCCCGGGGGAAAATTCCCACCTTTGGGCCCGGCCGAAAAACTACCCTTTCCTTTGGGGGGTGGCCTTTAAAAACCCAAACCAGCCTCCCCCCGGGGCCCATAAAGGGGGGGGGGGCGGGCAGGAAGCAGTGTAAACAGAAGTGTGGACGGGTAAGTGAGCCAGGACCCGGCGCGGGGATGGCCGTGGCAGCCCGTGCACCCGCGCCGGACCCCCCCTCGGGAGGGGAGCGGCACGGGGGAAATGCACCCGCGCCAACCCCTGACAGGACATTGCTTTTTTGGAAGAAAGATCTCCGTCCCAGTCTGGGCTTTTGCAGACTCCAACAGGGTTTTCTTCCGAAGGGGCCTGGGGATTTGGCTCGTCTTTTCCCCTCAATTTTAACCATCTTCCCTGTCCCTAAGAAAAGCAGGCCTAAACCATGATGTCCCCACCATGTTTGAATATGGGATGGGGTTTAGGGTGATGGCGGTGTTGCTTTTAAAAGCCAAACATTTGTTTTGCTTATGGCAAAAAGTTAAATTTTTTGGGTTTTATTGACCGGCCCTTCTTTCCATGTGTGGTGCGTCTCCCCGGTGGCTTGTGCATACTTTAAACAAACTTTTTATGGATATCTTTGAGAAATGGCTTTCTTCTTCCACTCTTCTAAAGGGCCAGTTTGTGCAGTGTAATGATTGTTGTCCTATGGACAGACTCTCCCACCTCAATTGTAACTCTGCAGTTTTATCAGAGTGATCATGGGCCTCTTGGCTGCATCCGATCAGTCTTTTTCCTTTTAGAATGAAAGTTTTCAAGGGAGGCCGGGGGCTTGGTAGATTTCAGTGGTCTGATACTCCTTCCATTTCATATGATCGCTTGCACAGGGCTCCCCGGGATGTTTAAAGTTTTGGGAAAAACTTTTTATATCCCAAAAACCCGCTTTAAAAATTCTCCACAACAGACACGGCCTCCTGGGGTGTTCCTTGGGGTTTCATGATGCTCTTTTTTCGCTTTAAACAGAACCCTGAACTATTACGAGCAGGTGCATTTTATACGGGGACTTTTTTTTTTTTTTTTCAAAAGTTTAAAAAAACCAATAAATTTCGTTCCACTTCACAAATTGTTCCCACTTGTTGTTTATTCTTCACCAAAAAATTAAAATTTTATATCTTTTTGTTAAAGGAAAAGGGAAAAATTTTTTGCAAGGCCCCGTCACGAACCCGTCACAAAAAATATGCCACCCTTGGGACATCACAAGCTAGTCAGATTCTGATTCGCGCTGTGTCCCTTATTCTGTAAGATGTAGTGTTTTTTAAATATTTAATGTAAATTCTGGGGGTTTGCAGCCAGAAAAAAAGTCCCGTTTTCATGAGAAGGTGCTAGCCCCCCCAGCCAAGGCAGCCCCGCCCACCTGCAGTTATTACATGTTTTCTACCTATTCCAAAGTAAAGTTAATCGTTGTGAGGGGGAGGGGCTAGCAAAGGTGGATGAATTAAACGGGGTTCCCTTTTCATGACTTTTCTGGCTGAAAACTGCAAGATTTGAGCTTAAATACTCTGAAACTGTGCATCTTAAAGAAAAAGGACACAGCGCGAAACAATGAAAGTCAAAGCTTTTGGGGCTGTCCCAAGCAAGGGGGGGCATAAAAGGGTGTTACAGGGCTCTTTAAATGCACTCCACTTCACAATTCACTCCGGGGTTCCCAAAAAACTGTGGGCCTGCTGCGCCTACATATGGGCCCCTGTACGCCGTGTGAACATCCCAAATACTGGGACAAGTTTTGCCCCCTTTTGATAGGGATTCCTTTTTTTAAAACTTGTCATGGGGTTACTTTATTGGAAAAACGTTTAATGCTTTTACCAATCCAAGCAATTCAAGACATTTTTTTTTGTGACACTTTTGCTTTAAGTTTTGTAATACTTTTGGCCATACAATTTGTTTTTTGTATGAAAAATATCAAAATGTCTTTAAATTTGCTATTTTTAAAGTTCAGTGCGTGTCACACAAAAAATTTTTTTAGGGGGGGGGGGGGTACCTATGTATGCTGCCATATTTTTAAAAGTCTTTTATAAAAATAAGAACCTTTTTTAAATTTTTGTGCTTTTTTACATTTTGAAGAAAATTTGCTACACAGATTCTTTTTAGGGACCATTCCAGTTCTGGTGTGCCTTTGGAGACACGCCCATAAATGACTCCTTAAAATATTCAAAACAGCAAGTAGGAAGTTTGTTTACCCTCTAGATGTTTCACAGGAAATAAAGCAAAGTGGAGGTGAAATTCACAAATCTTCACTTTTTTTGTACATTTTCAATTTGAATCCATTATTTGCAATAAATACACTATGGGCGACATGTATGAATGGGGATGCGCCAGAATTCTGGCCTCAAAAAGCTGTAGTAAACTAGTTCTATAGCTGTATGAACAGGCATGCTCCAAACTTCGGCGAGATAAGTGCCTCGGTAACGCGCCAAAGACACTTTTTGAGCAAAAGGAAAAGGCGTATCCAGCTTCCCATATAATAAAAAAAAATAAAAACTTATTTTGAAAAATGCACAAGGAATCCAAAAACAGAAACAGGAGTTTACGTGTTTTAGGTTAGATATAGCCCTTAATCACAGCATAACCTGAATGTCTGCTATGCTGCCAAAGACAATTTTTAGCGCGCCAAAGTTTTGGGGCGCTCTGGGGGCGTGTCGCACCACCTTAGTAGAAGTAGACACATTTATGATTCTTTGACACGCCAAAACTTTGGCGCAGAACAGTTAGAACAGCCAGACCAGCTTAAAGGTGGTCTGCCTGAGCCTGAGTTGTCGCATTGGCACTAGACTGCACCTGTATGTAAGAACTGCAGAAGTACAGGTTCATATGTTCTGGCACAGTCTATACTACTTTAAAGAACCTACTTTAGAACTGGTCTACCAGCGCCAGAATTCATACATGTCGCCCGATATGTTAACAGGGAAACACGATTCAATATTAATTCCCTTGATTTTGCTATTTTCACACATTTGGCCCTAATGTACCATTTCACTCAACCACAAGCTTCAGATTAGGACTCCTCTACTGGACTTTTGGGTTTCACTTTCATTAGAATATTTTTTAGGCATCATTACAGGTTTGTGGACACTGTAGGGTGCTAAAACTTAAAGGGGTGTTTCGAAGCTTAGAAAAGCTAGCTTGTTTGTCCTAATATGTGTAATTAGAAATAGAAAAAAAGCTTACTCACCTCCATGACGCTCCCATTCCATCCCAGTGGCCATCTCATACATCACGGCTTCACAGTGAACGTCCATCGTGGCTATGTTCAGCCAATCATAGGTGTTCATGATAAGATAATGTGACAGATTTATAGGGTAGGTCATTGCGCATGTGGCAATACCAAATATATGTATTGTTTTTATTTTTGATCTTTTGTTGTGGTAATTGGCATTAGTAATGGGAAAAGGATGTTACGTGTTTCATTTTATTTGTGCATTTTTACTTTTTTTTTTTTTTTTATACACATTTATATTTTTTTTACTTGTCCCCATAGGAATCTTGACTCAGCAATCTTTAGATCGCTGTTTAATACATAGCAGTGTATTATGTAGTTCTGTGTACTGCAGCGGTCAATAATCATGCCTGTGGTGTCAGAGACAACCCAGAAGCCTTTACAAGCCATAAGCATCTCATAATCGCAGATTAAATTCCGGCCATGGCCGATAATGTAAGTCACCAGCTGTAATGCATAAATGTAGGCTCAAAAGCATCACTTTGCCGTAAATACATGGCAACTTGCGGGAACCCCTTCCCTACCATGTTGTAAATATCGGAAAGAGGTTAAAAAAAAATCTAGTTTTTAAACTTTATTTTTGTAATTTGTTCCACTATGGTACTTGATCACTAAGAAGCATGATTTCTTGAAATAGGAATAGCAAGATGGCAGCCAAGGAAATCAGTTGGCACCCCAGGATCTCGTCACACATGGGCAATCGGAGATGGGAATGGGGTACAGAATGTTTGTTTAATCCTTTGGATGTCATGGTCACATTTACTACAGCATCCAAGGGATTAAAAGTCCAGTTCTTTCACTTATGGAGCGAGCTCAGCGAGGGTGCCCGATCCATTCTCCCTTACGGATTCTGTGTCATAAATATACGGCAAATATCAGTAAAGGCTTTAGCTCTAGACTGCTGGCTAGCTCTATCTGTCCCATAAGTAATGAATTGAGCAGCAATGGAAAACTCAACTGCACCATTTAAACTCATGACTCTAAATTCTTGTGATAAGCAGACATCCTGGTAGTCAAACCCCCCAGTGATCAAACATTTATCCTGTGGATAGCGGATAATTATTGATGAGAGAAACTTTTACTTTGGCACAAATTATATTTTGTTTTAACTAGAGAAGAGTGAATAGGAAAGTTGTTTTGGTGGTTGGAGAGCTGGTATGCTTTACAGTGTACAGTGCTGTAATGTAAACTGTATACGGACCATTGGCCTTGTTCATTGTGCACCTGGCTTCCTCTGAATCTGTTGATATTATGTATGGTAGATGGTGGTATATACAAATTCTTTGCAATTTTGTTTTCTGTAGTATTATACTAAAACAGTTTCACAATTTCTAGATACACAGATTAGTGAACCTTTGACCATCTTTGCTACTGAGAGACACAGCCTCTCTAACCTACTCTTTTTATATAGTCATGTGATTTGTTTTTCATCAGTATCATAGACTTACAGACTTTTTAACCTTGTCCCAACTTTATTAATGTGTTACTGATATCAATTTCTAAATTAAAAAAATGTTTATAATGAAACAGAATTTTTTTTAACTTTCAACTTGTGATATATGTTATTTATTCTGTTGTGAATAAAAATATGGTGCTAGTGGACACACATGATCACAATCTGTCTCCCAAAGCCAGTGATACTTTGTTTAATGTAGAGCAGCCAACAAAAATAGCTTTCTTCACCACTTGTCAGGGAAGGACCAGAGCCTCTGTAGTAGCTTCGCACTATAGCTCAGAAATCTCATTCTGCAGAGGAAGTAACGGACTACACTGTCAGCTGCCAGGAGGTTATGTCCCTGACTGCTTGCCATATCCTGCAGCAATCAAAGTTGTAAGGTGAGATGAACCCTCCCAAGCTGCAAAACTTTACATTAATAATGTTGCTGTGAGACTATACGGTACTTGAAGTATAAGAATAATATTTAGTAAGCTTTTATTAGAGATTCAGCACAATTCAAGTAGACAGCTAGGGTGTCATCTACTTCACAGCATAAGTATCTGTCAGACAAAGGGAGTGAAGACCCTTCATGGCTAAGGGTTAATTCACATGTGAAAGATTTGTTGCAGAGCTTTCTGTAGGTGTTCCATTCCTCTGAATGAGTTTTGTGCTCACCATCAAAATACCACAATTCAGATAGGTTAGTACATAAGAGCTAGTAAAGAAAGCAGCCTCCTGGATACACAAACCATGCATTCAGCATGTACTAATGGATGGGAAAGGCTCAAAAAGAGATCAGTTTAAAACTAGAAACAGATTGTAAATCATTTGGTCTAAAAATTAGAACTTGTGCAAATTTTATTTCAATAAAGGTAACTACTAACAAATGTAAATATATTTATTTTAAAGGCAAATCAGGCTCTTTAAAGTCATGACAGATCACTATTTTGACAGCTCTGAGAGACTTCCTGCTTCTGAGCTGGAAGAATCCACTGTGAGAGGGGCATAGTCAATGTGCAACAAATAAACACAGGTCGGGATCTGTTCTGCTATCTTCATGCTGGATATTATACCAGCAAGAATGTAACATGTTTTATAAAAACAATGTAATATAGATCAGGAGGAGGCAGCTGGAAACAGCAGCAGTGGTAACCTCAGGCTCAGACTGGCTGAGAGGGGAGAAGGGGAAAGCCATATGGCAGGCCTGGGGCAGCTTTTTAAGGAATGAGGCAGAAAGCAAGAGTCATGTGTAGTCATGTACTGTAGCTGTAGGGTGAACCCCAGGAACCATAGCTCTGTACTGGGTAACCCTCTCATAGCTTTTACCTTAGTGTGCTGTGGCTGTTGCAGGCTGTGCATAGAGATTCAGATTAATCTTTTACAAGCAGCTATGTCCTCCTCTGGCAGAGTAAATGCAAGTCCCCACCGCACAGGTTATTTGTTGGTTTTTCATATGGTTTGCGGTTTACAAACCGTCTGAAAATCGACAAGCAATGATTCCCCATAGACTTAGAAAATCCATTAAGCAGTCCACACTGCACAGATTTTCCGCAGGACGGTTTTTGTCACTGCTGGCGTTCCGAAAAACTTAGAACATTCATCCGGTTTTCAGCCAGAACATGAACATGTGGGTGCGAAGGGGGAGGGCTTGAATCCACTACGGAGAAAAGCCGTCCGCTTGCATGACAAAAAAAAGATCAATTCTCCCATTATATTCTACGGATTTATGCCTCAACAAAACTGCAAAGCAGTTTACTGCTTTGCTTACCTGACTCCTGGCCAGATCTGCAAACAATGCTCTATTCAATGATGGGTAGAATCAGCTCCCCCAGACAGGTGGTATGTCCCAGAGAAGAAGAAATCTCACCAGATTTTGAAGTAAAATCCTTGTCCCTGAAGGGAAATCATCTGATTTGCTTCATAGGAAGACAGGGACATATATACTACTCACAAAAAGTTAGGGATATTTGGCTTTTCGTGAAATTTCAGGATGATTTCTACAAACTAAAGGAGATCATCTCTTAACTACAGAATGTACATATTCAACTGTTCAATGTTTCAGTTCTTTTTGCACATGTTGGTCTCTAACCAGGAGCTAAACCCATTACTGCCGCAGTCAGTTTTGACCTCCTTGACGAAGCACCATTTTTTAAAAATCTGACATGTCATTTTTTAGATACTTTTACCTATCCATGTAATTCAGAGGTTTTCTCGTGGCACATTGTGCTTTAAGTTAGTAAGAAAATTTGGTCCATACAATGCTTGTATCAAAATATTGTGAAAATCTTGAAAAATTTGCCATTTTCAAAGTTAGGTTCTGATGTGACTTTGAGGTTGCTTGTATGTTAGATACCACCATAAATGACTCCATCTAAGAAACTAAACCCATTAAAGTATTCAAAACAGCATTTAGGAAGTTTATGCATTTCACAGAAATTAAAGCATAGTGGAGGTGAAATTTCTGCCTTTTTTACTGTATTTTGAACTGTCCATCCTTTTCATTTGATTGGTCAATACTACTCCATAGGTTATAGTGGTTCGCTGTCGCTCCTATTCTGATTGGCTGGTTTATGCCGACCAATGAGAAGAGCTTCCAGAATTTGAATTACTGTATTTCCCGTCAATTTTAAATATCGCAATTCCTGATGTAGCGCCGGTGACGGCGACAAACGCGTTGTTAGGGATTTGAGTGATGTATGTTTATAGAAGGTTTTAGCTCTTTTTCAGATAATATTTTACACCTAATAAAAACGATTTTTTATAATCATACTCCATGCCGCACGGCGCTGAGAGCCGAGATTTCATTGCCCCGATCTGGCCATAGACTACAATGGGACAAAGTAGCTCGTGCTCTGATTTGCCGAGATAGCCAAGCCCCCGCTAGCTCAACCAATCAGCTCTTTTCTGGCTTTTTTACTGTATTTTGAACTGTCCCGCCTTTTCATGTGATTGGTCCATACTTCTCCATAGGTTAGAATGGTTCACTGTCGCTCCTATTCTGATTGGCTGGTTTATGCCGACCAATCAGAAGAGCTTACAGAATTTGAATTACTGTATTTCCCGGCAATTTCGAATATCCCAATTCCCAATGTAGCGCCGGTCTCGGCGACAAACGCGTTGTTAGTGATTTTATTTATGTATGTTTATAGAAGGTTTGAGCTCTTTTACAGAGGTTTTACACTTAATAAAAAATGATTTATTACTAATTACTCCATGCCTCACGGCGCTGAGATTTCAGTGCCCAGATCTGTCCATAGACTACAATGGAACACAGTAGCTCGCACTCTGATTGGCCGGGATAGCCAAGCCCCCACTAGCTCAACCAATCAGCTCTTTTCTGCATTTTTACTGTATTTTGAACTGTCCCACCTTTTCATTTGATTGGTCCAGACTTCTCCACAGGTTAGAATGGGTCCCTGTCGCTCCTATTCTGATTGGCCGGGATAGCCAAGCCCCCGCTAGTTCAACCAATCAGCTCTTTTCGGCATTTTTACTGTATTTTGAACTGTCCCGCCTTTGAATTTGATTGGTCAATACTTCTCCATAGCTTTTAATGGGTCACTGTCGCTCCTATTCTAATTGGCTGGTTTATGCCGACCGATGAGAAGAGCTTACAGAATTTGAATTACTGTATTTCCCGGCAATTTTCAATATCCAAATCCATGATATAGCGCCGTTCTTGATTTTTGGAAAGTGATTTTATGTATTTTTTTTTAGAAGGTTTGAGCTCTTTTTCTGATAATGTTTTACACATAATAAAAACGCCTTTTTGATTCATACTCCATGCCGCACGGACATGTTTAATGATTTTTCGCTCATTTCCAGCCTGTCTTGATTCGGAATACATGTTAGGCGCAGTCCCGTACTGCGCCTAAGTCCCGCACTGCGCCTCACACACTGGCGAGGCGCGGTGGACTTTTCACAGCATGTATGATTGCACTACCTCGGGCGGCGAATCTTAGGCGCAGTCCCGCACTGCGCCTAAGTCCCGCACTGTGCCTCACACACTGGCGAGGCGGACTTTACACCGCATGCATGAGCGCACCTCCGGCGCCGACATACATGAGGCGCAGCTTTCACGTTCGAGCGCTCGAAAACTTGCGCTCCGACGTGGCGAGATTCATACATGTCGTCCTAAGTTTCAGATTCCAGAGAGATGTTGTTATTCCTATCTACAAAGTTCACATTTATTAAAGCATACATTAAAATATTCCAGGGTTTCTCTCTCACCTAGGTTCGAGTGTACCTCGACTAGAGGTTTGATTCCTGCCATCTACGCTTTGTCATGTATGAATGCGCAATAGGTTAATCTGGGAATAGGTTTAGCAACAAAGTGGAAAGAGTTTCTGGATAACCAGATTCCTATAGGGGATTGGAAACTGATTTGTAAAAGAGCTGCCCAGACGTCTCTGTGCAATATCTGTAAAGAGAATCAGTACAAAATACTAATGCTTTGGTATCTTAAGTGATCACTATTATGTAGGCTCAGTTAAACAGTTCTCCAGACATATTCTGGAGATGTAACGCTCAAGGCGATACAACATATATTTTCTGGGTGTGCCCGGTTATTCGGCAACTTTGGATCGATGTTAGAAGCTTTATTGTGGATTTAGCTGGTTTGCAGGTCCTGCTGGATCCTATTTTCTGCTTAATAAATTTATTTCCTCAACCATCCCAAATGAACGAACAGCTTATTAACCAATATATTGGGAGAGTTTGGAGTAGGTAGGCAACTTCAGGAAGACCACCAACTTTAAAAGGTTTGCATTGCCTACAAATGAAAGTAAAAATCCCGACCAAGTGTTGAGACCATCATTAAGGTATTTCATGAAGATGTTAAGACTCGTAGAGTACAGCTTAGAAGGATTTTGTGTGATTTGTATCCCCAAATAACTTAATGATTGCACTTGCCATTTTAAAGGAAAATTATAGGACCATAATGGGATGAGGGGCCTTGTAACAGTACAGCTTCTGATTTGTCTATATTAATTTTAAAACCCAGTAATTCCCCCTCCAATTCCATGTCACACAGCAGCTGGGCAAGCGAGGTTTGCGATCTATAAATAAATAATAGGAGGTCATTGGCAAAGGCAGATAACCTAACCTCCATTTCACCAATTCGTATCCCCAAGTCTGCAAATAGCGGTGGAAGGGGTCAAAGGCGAGGTTGAACAGAAGGGGGAGAGCAGGCATCCCTGTCTGGCACCCCTAAATAAAGAAATACGGGGAGAATTTAAGTCATTGCTTGTTAGGAATGTTGTTGCATTTGATTGGAGGCCCTGGAGAAAAATCAGAAAAAGTGTTCCCGAAGTCCCTGTACCTTAGGGAAGTATTTAAACATTTCCAAGAAACAGAATCAAATGATTTTTCAGTGTCCAAGCTGAGGAGCAGTGTAGTGAGGAATTTGGCGATGGAAGCGGCAACTGTTGCTACTATGGATGGCCAGTGTTGAGTCCTCTAACAAAGCCCAACTGGAAGGAGTGAGAAGCTGCGAAAGGTAGTTTTGTATACTATTGGCCAAAATAGTGGCCAATATTTTGTAGTCCGTATTCAGGAGCAAAATCTGTCGATAAGAACCTATTGCGTCAGGGTCATTCTTGAGTTTGTGGCTTCCTGAAACGATTCTATCTGGATGCCGCGTTGATAAATGTCATTGTAAAGATCTGTTAGTATTGGGGCCATATCCCTCTAGAGGATTTTGTAATATCCACCAGTCTATATGGGCCTAATGATTTATTGTTCTTTAGGTTTGGATGGTAGCTGTGAATTAATACAGGGAAATGGGCACCGACAGGCATTCCTTCTAGTCTGCTGACAGTTTGGGAGATTAAGTAAGATTAAGCAAATCCCAGGTAGCCTGTGAATGATATGGCTTTACTTGATATAGGTTTGAGTAAAAAAAAAAAAAAAAGAAAAGCATCTAGTATGTCTTTGTTATCAGTTATGATCTGCCCTGTTCGTGGATGGCGAATTTTGAGAAGGTATTTTTTGGAAGAGTGTGGTCTAGTAAGTCATGCTTCCCCAATGGAAAAAGTGGTTCCTTGTATGTTCTAGTTGCCATTTCGCCTGAGCAAGGGTGTGGGCGTCCAGAAGCTGTTTAACTTCAGTGTAGGCCTATGAGAGTCGCCTGAGTACGCTAGATACAGTCTGTGGTGCCGACATAGACAAAGGTTGTAAGTGTGAGGAAGAAGAAGTAGAAGAGCCAGTTAACTGTACTAGTGTCACTTGCTGTTGGCCAAATAAGGAAAGAAACAGGCCCCTTTTATGCCTAAGGGCCTCTGTTATATCTAATGTATCCCCTCTATGTCTCAGGAGTCCTCTTTAGGTCTGTGGAGCCCTCCTTATTCCCAAGGATTCTCCTTTATGTCTAAGAAGCTCCCTTAAATGGGACTAAAGGGTTGCCTTTTATGATGAGTCCTGTTATTCTGCTTCATCAAACAGATGGACGGTGGGGTGTCAGGCAAGAAACATCAAATAACAAAACACCCTGAAACCACTGTTTAAGTATGCAAGCTCATAGTGTCAGCATTGTGGCCTGGAAAACGTGTTTGTGTCATTCTCTGGCCCCACTGAGATTTGTGAAAGGCACTCTCAACTCATTATGAATGTATGAATCCATTCTTGCAGATCATACACACCTATACATGCAGACTGTTTTTCTCGGGGATGATGAAATCTTTCAGCAAGACAATGCAACATGTCACACTGCTATAAATGTCATGCTATAAATGACATTAGTTGAAACAGCATGACTAAGACTTCCAAGAACTACTCTGGTCCTAATTCCCCAGACTTGAACCCAAACATGGGCATAAACACCGGGGTAGCAGACGTAGCAGGGCCCACTAGCTGCTAGTGCTTCTGCTACCCCTGTAGTTCCGCTTCTGAGCCCGTCAGCAATAAACATAACAGTTCACTGCAGGCAGGGCTCAGCGCATCCTGTCTCTGAATGCCCGGGCCTTCTGTTCAGAGTATTCAAATGCAGGACTGCCCGGTCTTAGCAGACCTACCAGGTGCCGGCTCACAGTGCTGATGTGGGCGGCCAGGAGCGCGTTGCATCGTAGCAGCTTGGAGTGAGGTAAATAAGCTATTTATTAACATTAAAGAAGCCTGTTTAAACCCTGCCTACCGATATGGGGCCCCAAAAGCTACCTTAACCCAGCCTAACTACCTATATGGGTCCCTATACCCTACCACTATGGCCCCTATAACCCACCTAAACCCTGCTTGCCTAACTACATGGGCCCCTATAGCTACCTAAACCGTTCCTGCCTACCGATACCCAGCCTGCCTATATGGGGCCCTATATCCTGCCTGCCTACCTGTATGGGCCATTATAGCTACCTAAACCCTGCCTACCTATATAGGCCCCTATACCCTACATAAACACTGCCCGCCTACCCATATGGGCCACTATAACCTACCTAAACAATGCCTATCGAAATGGGCCCTCCTATAGCCTATTTACCTACCTATGTGGGCCACACATATAGCCTATCTAGCTACCTGGGGCCTACCTACAGCCTACCTATCTGGGAGCTGCCTATCTAACTAGGGCCTAAGTACTGCCTACCTACCTAGGACCAATCTCCCTATCTACCTGGGACCTATATACTGCCTACCTAGAGCCCATCGACCAATCTAGGGCTTACCTACCAATCTAATTGGGGGGCTACCTGGTAGCATGATTCTGAGGGGTACAGGCCATAGCTGTAACACAATCTCCAAGGGGTGAATCCTCTGTTCCTCTCCTCCCCTCTAGGAGTCTGTGCCTCTAAGCTATGGCCTGTACCCGCTCTGCCACCTTTGGAAGTTTGTGCAGAGTTGGGGAGTAGAGAGTGAGGTGCTGGAAAAGTGAAGATTCTAAGATATTTGTGTCGAAATCTGCAGGGACAAGTGGTGGCCGGGAGAAGTCATTATAGTGGTCTGGACCGGATGCAGAACAGAACGTAAAGTCAATGACTTGTCAGCGAAATGTCACCTGAGAATCACAAGATGTAACTGCATTGTAATAACTTATATGTCTGAAGAGTCTGTATACACTGGTGTCTACCACTATATGGTCACTGTATGGTGGTAATATACAGTCTGCAGGGCACCTGTGTACACTGGTATATACCACTCTATAGTCAGTATATGGTGGTTATATAAAGTCTGCAGAGCCAGCGTACACATATCTACCACTATATGGTCACTCTATGGAGGTAATATACAGTCTGTAGGGCACCTGTGTGCACTGGTGTATACCACTATATGGCGGTAATATTGGTCTTTGTTTACTGATCTTTATTCACTAATAGTATAGGGGTTTTATTCAGTCACTATGTGGTGGTAATTTGTGGTCATGTTTTGGTGGTATAATCAGGTCCATATGTATTAGCGCCATTTTTAATGTTGGTCTCGATATAGTGGGATTTGTTTGGTAGCAGTATGATAGTGATATCTGTGGTGAGGTATTCACTTCTTGTATTATGTAGTAGCTGCAGGACTTAGGAAGTCCCGGTAAATGTTTGTGGTCAGGAAGGCGGGGGAATCCAAAAGTTTGCCAAGGGGCCCAGGCTTCTCTGGTTATGCCCCTGAACCCAATAAACCAACTCCAGTCCTCAATTCCCACTAACCGTTCATGTTTTCTGGTTTTCGTTAGAATTGCACAGTTGATTTAATTATGCTGCACAGGTGATTTAATTATTGTCAGTGCATTCTGTGGGATATCCTGAAAATATGTACTGTTGGTGGGCCTTGAGGACTGGAGTTGAGGAACACTGCAATAAAGCATCTGTGGGGCCACCTTGCTTGTGGTGTTGTTCTATGGACCCTCAACCCTTAGCTGATGAGGGATGAACTGCAGGCAGCATGACTCCTGGTTTGTAACCCCTATCAGAACTTTTTGAGCCCTCACTCCCTGTAAAGCTGGTTATTGCTCCCGGTTATCTTATATTAGCTGGGGGGTCATAATAATGTGTTTTTCCCCTGTTTAAAATTTAAATATAAAATTTCAATGTAAATTTGTTGATCCGAGGATTTGTTGTGATTACCATTTAAAAAAGTAAGAACGTTTTTTTTACTTTTAAGGCAATGGTTTTGATGAGTTTTGTTTAAGGGAGTGTTTTTGTTTTTTTCCTTTGGTTTAACATCATGGGGGAATTGGTTTAAACCCATGGTGGTAAAAATAGGCAAACTTGCATATGTGTTTTAAAAACTTTGGGTCGATTAGCTGTCCTGATTTGCCAGCTTTTGAAGTTTTTGACATGAGCGGGAAAAATTTTGTTTTTTTGGATTTGGGGTTGCAATATTTTTTATTTTTTGGTATAATTTGGCAAAAGCTGTGGCCCTGTGGCCCCGGGGTTTCGGGGGGGGGGGGGCCCCAAATTTTCTCCCAAAATTTTCTAAGTGGAAAATTTAGAAGGGGGAATTTTTCAAAATTATTGAATTTAATAACGCGTTTTTGGGGGGTTCCGTAATATCATTGATAGGGCCTCTCTTCATTTCTTAACGGGAACGCCCTGTTTTGGGGAAACAGCAAGCCCCCGCCATCCTCCCCCATTATATTTTTAGCTGCCCCTGTTTATTTTAAAATTTGGTACCCCTGTCTGTGGAAAAAAGCAAGTCCCGCCTCCCACCCCTTTAATATGTTAGCTGTCTTGCTTTTTTAAAAATGGTAGCCCTGTCTGTGGAACAGTCAAGCCCCCCCCAGCCTTCCCAAAAACCGCTTTAAAAATAATTTTTTCCTTAGCTGTCTTGCTTATTTTAAAATTGGTACATTTTTTTTTCTAGTTATTTTCGCCCAGCTCTGTTTCCCAAAAATTTTTGTTTTTTTTGTATAGCCTCAACCCCAAGAAAACCCCCTTTGGGAAGTTTTGCTTGGGGCGAGCTTTTTGTGGGCCCCAAACATTTTTAGGGACACCTAAAGGGCCCCTAATGTATTTTAAACCATCATAGTTGAGAATAAGTTGCAGAGCTTTGGTTGTGGCCCGGGGGGTTGGGGGCCAAATTTAAAGTGCCAAATTTAGAAGTGGCAATTTAAAAATAATCCCAAATTTTTGGGAAGGGTGAAGTGAGCAGAAGGGAAAAGGGGACTCTCCCCCTTTTTGTAATTTGCTACATTCTTTGATTTTCCCTTATTTACCATGCTTGCTATTACTATTTCCTTGCGCCTTTGCCCTATCTTACCCCCCTATCTTGCCTCAGACAAGTTTATCCACATAAGCTCCTCTCTCCTTCCCTCCCTATGTACTCATCCCACAAAATTTTTTCCTTTTAAACCACCCAAACCTCAGCTCCATTTTACTGACAAAAAGCCGCTCATATTTAAACACTGGGCCAAACTGCTGTCTTCTTTTTATTTCCCCCTTTTTCCCCGTGCAGGGGGCATCTCCCAACCGGGCCACCCCTTTCCCTTTATTTTCATCCCACCCCCTTCCCCAGGCCCCCCATAGAAAAAAATGTAACCCGCTTGCCATTTCGCTGTAAGTTTTTTTTCTCCCCCTTTTAAGTGTGGGTCTATGGAACGCCCGATGTTTTTAAAAAAACTCCTGCTGTTCTGAATTTTTCTCTCAAATCCCCCAACCCGCTGGCCTCCCCAGAAAAATGGGTCCCGCAATTGACCGCTTCCTTGCCGCTCTCACCTATGGTGGGTTCATTCACCCAACCCCCCGAAACCCGAGAACAAGGGGGGTGGGGAGTTGGCATAAATTTTCTTCCAAACTGCACTTTCCCGGTCCCTTTCCCCCTGCACCCTCCCTCATTTCCCCTCCTTTTAGGTCCAAAACCTCAGACTCTTTTTGCCATTTTTTCCCTCAGGTCGGGAGTTGTCTTCAGTTTTGGATCATTTTGCCCCCTCGCTCCCACACTTCCTCTCTTTGAAAATGCCCACTCTCATCATGGGTGTTTTCAAAAATCCCCTTTTATGACCCCTGTTCCTTCTGCCTCAAAAGTTTCTTTTCATTAAACCCCCTTCTTGGCCCCTCGCCGTTTACCGACTCCCCCCCCACAAAGGGTGGGAACTTTTGGTTTGGTTTTGTCTTTTTCCCCAATTTCTAACTTCACTAAAATTTTCCCTTTTGCTCTCTCTGACCCAATCTTATCTCCTTCTTTTTCACTTTTAAATTTTCCCGCCTTCTCTGGGGCAAACTGCCATAAACCCCTTCAGAAAAATCCGCTCCCTTAATACTCAGGAAAATTTATGACACCATACAGTCCTCACTGGGCCCCCCCTCCTCCCTCTCCCGTCCGACCAGGGCTTTTCAAAAGTTTTCAAAAGAAAAAAATTCTCACAACCACCCCGGGCATGTTGGCCCCCACTAAAACACCGCCCAAACCCGGTCGACGCCCGCAGCCCTTTGGGACACCCCTCAGGCTGTTTTCTCCAGCGATGTTCCAGGGGTTTGGCGGCTGTGGAGAAAGTTTAAAGCCACCCGCAGCTTTCTCCACTACAAAAATTTTTTTTCAGGACTTTCACACTGCCTTCACTGGCCAAACAAAAAAATTTCCCCCCCTCATCTCCAACTACCCCAAAAAACCCAAACGCCCCCTTTGGGAAAACCTTTTCCCCTCCCTTGGGCCCAAAGTTTAGGCTCGGTTTTTTAATGGCCTCTGTGCTGAAGGGCCCGGCCCCTCACTTTTAAAGACAAAATTGAAAATATCTGGCAAAAAAATCACATCAAAAAACCCCAAAAATTTTCCCCTCCTGTCCCTCCCCGCAGTCCTTTTAATCTTCTCGCAGCCCCTTTAACCCGGGCGACAGGGAAGAAGTTTTCCCAAAGGGTTTCCCGTCTGCTCGCCCCACACTGCTCTACTTTACCCCTTCCCTCCCACCTCTTCCGTTTTTCCCGCTGTCTTTTCCCCAAACCCTTTCTGCCCATCTTTTAAACCCCTCTCTCCCATGGGCTCTTTCCTCTTCCTTCAAAAAGATATAACCCCCTTTTCTTTAAAAAGCCCCCTCTGGACCCGTTTCCGTTTTGATAAATACGACCCTCTTAAACTGCCCATCATTCTTTAAAATCTGGAAAAGCTTGGTCTCTTCGCCAAAACCCCTATTCTTGCTAACTCCTTTTTGGCCCGCTGCAAAAGGGGTTTTTTGCACCCTACTCCCCCAAAGGAAAACCCGCCTTTGTTAAAGTCCCCAAATGACCCCCTAAAAGCCAAAAAATTTTGGGGAACCCAAACATTTGCTTCTCTTTGGTTTCTCTGCAGCATTTTTACACTGTGGATACCAATTCTCCTCCGCATGTTTGGCACCATTGGCTTTCCCGGGTCACCGCTCTCGTTGGTTCTCGCCTACCCTTTTGGGGCCGCTCCCTTTAGTGTTCATTTTCTGGTTTTGGGCCTCCTCTCCCCTTCCTTTCTGTTGGAGTTTTCCCCAGGGATGTTCCCGGTTCCCCCTCCCTTTTTATTGTACAAAGCCCCCATTGGGCAAACCTTTTGTAGATTTGGTTCCGTTCCCTCTCCATGCGGATGGGCCCAATTTTACACCTCTAGGGACTCACCCCCAGGGTTTCTACAAAAAACCCAGTTTATGTCTTTTCCCCTGTTCTTTACTTTATGTCCTTCTCCCTCTGAAAATAACTTATTAAAACTGGGAAAAACTTGTCTTTCCGAAAACCCCCTCTTTTTTAGGGCCCCCACCCCGCCGGGGGTTTTGGGGGTTTTTTTTGATTTGATTGAACCCTTTTCCCCAATATCCCTTTCCCCCCCTGCTCCTGTCAACCCGCCCTAAGGTTTTTCTCCAAAATTCCGGGCTTTTATGGGGAAACGACTCAAACTCTCATTTTGTTTATTTTTTTTCTTTTTTGACTACTGAATCCTTTTCTTATCGGTTCCCCCTTTTGCAAAAATCTCCCCCCCCTCAATCTGGGCCAGAATGCAGCAGCCGGTTTTTTTCTTCCGCCGCTATACTGATGCCCCTTTCCTGTGTCGTCACTGCATGGTTTCATCCCCTACAGGAACAGTTTTAAAATAGCTCCCCTCACCCTTTAAACTCTCCCCCAGCGCTGCCCCCCCCTCCCTAGTCTCTGTTTAAGCCCCAAACCCCTGCTCTCCCCTCTGCTGATTTTTTTTCGACTACAAATTCCCCAATTTTTCCGAACCCCCATGCCGCCTACAAAATTTCACCGGGGCGGCACCCAATTTTGGGGTTTTGCTCCGCGGCGATTAGGACCTTCCAACCTCACAGTTTTTTTTGGGGCCCCGAAAATAAATTTCTCGGTTTTGGCCCCAAGATCCCCAAATGTATCAACACATCGTCACTCCCCGAATTGGGCACTCCAAAGGGACTTTAAATTTTATAAGTGTACGTTGGGGGGGGCAGGTTCATCCTTTTTCTGTAAAACCCCCCTATTTTTGAAAAATGCTGGACCATTGTAAAATTGGGACTTTTACCGTTTGTTTCAACCCCTTTAAAAATAAAAAAGATTTTAAGGTTCCGGCAGGGGGCCCCCCCACCTTGTGTTAAATTTTTAAGTATTTTTAAAAATTAAATTTACTGTATGTTTACCCCTTTAATTTTTTAAAGTTGGGGGGGGGGGGGGGGGGGGGAATAAAAAGTTGGCGTATGAAATAAAGAAATTTTTTATTATTATTTTTTAAATCCTTGGGCCAAGGGTTCCCGGAGAGAATGAAAAGATTGTTTACCCCCAAAACATACAGTGATCCACTAGGTTGTTAAAAGCATTTTATTTGGGTTTATCAATTTCTTATGCAATTTTTTTTTTCACAAATTGTTTTTTTAAAACCCCGTCAAAATATTCAATTGAATAGTCAATGCAGGCCATAGACAGAGCGCTTTATCTTGTATTTGGGTTTTTTGTTCCCCCACAAAAGGAAACTTGAAAGATAATACATAATCATATTTTGTAGAAAAACACTAACACACTCATTTGAGGTTTTTGACATAGTTTAATCTATAAAACAATTTTATTTAAAAGTGCCAAAAAGGGCCCGGTCCCTAGTTTTATTTTTTGATAATTTCCCCCAATTCCCCCTCTTCAATGTTGGGGACCTTTTCACAGTTTAAAAGGTTTTGCCCAAAAGGTCCCTTTTTTTTGGGGTGAGATTATCATTCCCCAAGAAAGCAAAAAGAAAAGCATTTGCAGGGTCAGCAAGTCACAAGCACATAAAGAAAGGAAAAAATTCAGGGGAAAAAATTTTCTTTAAAAGGCAGCAAATTTTTTTAAACAGGTAATTACACTTTAAAAGTATTCTGATATATTTTAGTATACTGTTGTTGGCTTGTTATCAGAATAAGGGTATGTTCCGGCCCAATTTTAAGGGAGATTTGGGGTTTGGGTTTAGCGCTGAATTTAAAATCAGAATCCGCATCCAAAAATTTACTGAAAACCGCCTCACTTGTTTTTTTTTAAAAAGTCTTTATGAAAAACTTGAGAAAGGTTTTACAAAAAAATACAGTAAGGGAAAACAATTAAAACCCAAGGGTAAAATACTTGTCCCCAACGGACTTTAAAAAAGTAACAAAAAAAGTTTTGGTTCCATTGGTTTTAAAGGAAAAACTGCCCGCCGGGGCAATCAAATTTTGGGGTTTTTTCCTTTAGTGTACTTTTTTTTAAATTTTTGTGTGGAAAAATAAGGAAGGGGAAATTTTTTTAAAAGGGGATTCTGCAAATGGACCTCACCCCAATTAGAAAATATTGGAGGCATCTGAAAATCGGTGTTAAATCCATGTTCCAAATCTGCAGTTACTGCCACAGATGTAGGTGGTTAATACTGCACAGCTTCGATGTATTTTCGGGCTTTTAGTTTTTTTAAAATGCAAAGAATAATCGTTCATGTCCCCCATAATGGCAATAAAAAAAGATGAGTGCAGTGCACAAACTTTCTTTTTGTGCTGTTTCGGGCGCCGGCGTATTATAAAATTTGTACAATACCCCGGCGCTTTTAGTTTTTTTTGGGCGTCCCCCATACATTGTATGGGCAGTAAAAAAAACTAGAAAACACCGTGGTTTTTGACAAAATTTGAAAAAGTCGGGGTCCTGATGGGAAAAAAAAAACCCATTTTGCCGGCTTGAGATAGTTTTAAAAATTGTGGAAACTCCATGCTTTTTCGTGTGCCCTTGCATCATGTGAAAATATGCATAAAATGACCCCCAAAAAAATGAGCTGGAAAACCTACTATTCTTATAGTATCTAAAAAGAGAGCATTGGTATTTTTCCTGTGCCGTGTAAACAGCGCCTGATTCTGACACTTGTGATGATTTAGAAAAGCTACAGATTTTTAAAAGGAACACTGAACCTAGAAATTAATTATAAAAGTAAACAGTAGACAAACTTGACCATGTTGTTGTTTCAGGAAAGTGAAGAAAATCCTGCAAACTGACAAGGTTGTAGAAAAGTTACAGAAAAAAAATAGAGTTAATTATGTGTTTCGTTTTGGCTCATGAACACTGAACATGCAGGCCTTGACAATTTCTATGTCCAATTAATAAGAAGAAACAGGTAGGGGGCTCATGCGGCGAGTTCTCTAAAAGGCTTCTATAAACAACGAAGTTACCTAATCCTCCAATTTCAACAAGACCAGCCGACTATCTAATGAGTATGGGACCTCATAACTCTGCACCCACGGATGAAATTCAATGCCCAACAGTTTTGAATTCCCTTTAAATAAGCCCCTGCCAAAAGGTGTCTTTTAGTGGCCTTTTCTCCCTAGTGAAAACATATGCATGCTTAGACGAACCAACTGTGCATGTATACAGGGAAATCAGAAGGAACTTTGTTGATGAAAAATTTGTTTGATGCAGTACTGGAGGTATATGGACTTAAAAAAGCCCCCTCAGAATTCTAAGAGAAGGTGGTGGATCTTCGGAACCCTTTTGAAAGATTATTTTTGATTTCGAGTTTTAATTGCAGTATTTTTTTCTGAATGGTCTATGTTGACTGTTCCTTTCAAGGTGCCTTAATGTTTATAAGCAACACAGTGCTACTGGAATGGTTTGTCAACAACGGGGCAGTGGGGAAAAATTCAAGCATATGCCACAACCATTAGCCAATTTTTTTTTGTTTTGGGAAATTTTCCCTGATCAGTTATCAAATTTTATGTGCAATGAAAAGTTAAGCTACTTTCTAATGTACACGGTATTTCAATTCTACGATTTTCAAGACATCTGTTTGTGTTGTAAAGGAAAATCATTAAATCCAGAAACTTTTTCTATTAGCGCTTTGGGTTTTGGTTTGGTTTTTTAGTAGATTGTATTTTTAACGCCGAAAATTCGACTGTACCTTTGTGTGTGCCCCCAAAGAAAACCCTTTTTTATTACACAGCAAAATTTTTTTTTTTTGAGGGTTTCCTAAAAAAAGTCCGGCAGAATATAGAACAGATTGTATATTCTGCTGGATCGTTCTCTGATTCCCCCTTAGCCCCTATAGTTTTGTGTGTAGTGGTGCGCCGTCCCAAAGAAGTGATACATTGATTTTGGATGGATTTTCCATTGCTGGTATAAAAGCCTTAAACTTTTACAAACATTGTTTTTACAATTTTTGCAACACTGTTTCAACATGATCTACTGTGTACAATTCTATGTGAGCTAAATACACTAGCAGCAAAAATCTCTTCCTTGCCTTGATAGTTTGGTAAAATGTACCAATGTAAGCAAACATTGTTTAAGGTACCTGCAATTAGACTGGATATGCTATAGGTCTCGTTTACGGACAGTAAGTAATAATAAAAAAAAAAGAAGGAAGAATTAAAAAACAATGGGGCAGATTTATCATAATTGTCTAACTCTTAGATCGTATAAAGTGAGATTGGAAAGTCTTACAATTCACCACATAGTGCTAATAAATCTGGCGTCGGTGAAAACTGTTGAGTCTAACTTCATACCATAACAGTTGGCTTACTTTATGGCACTGACTGCAGCAAAATTTTGGCACACAGCGTGACACGCTAAGTCACGCCCCTCTTGTGTGAAGCCCTTCTGTTGGATAAGAGGCAGAAGTGTGTGGAAACTGTCGAAAATACAACATGAAATGTGGTGAAAAGCATGCACGGCATTCTTTTTGTCGCAAATTGTGCCACAATTCTAGCGCAACTGCCTTGATAAAGGTTCCCTAGTATATTTTGAAGTTGCATGACAAACAATGTTTCTAAAATTCCAAAACAATCTTCTTGCATTCTGCTGGCAAGATTTATGCCCCATACCCATGCTCTGTGAATAATTTGCACTGAATAATGACTGCACTACTGTCAATCTGCAGCAGACATTTCACTTTCAGTTCTGGCTTTCTGCTAAAGATCAACTACAAAATTCCGAACTGATTTGATACTGCTAAATGTGCATCGATTAAAGGGAATGTATCATTAGAAACTGGAATATTTAAATCAGGTTAATAAAAACATTTTTTAAATTGTGGATACTTTATGTTTTATCCATTTAAAAAGAAAAATACTAGAATATTTCCTTTTATATACAGTGCCTTGCTAAAGTATTCGGCCCCCTTGAACTTTTCAACCTTTTGCCACAAGTGGGACACAATTGTGAAGTGGAACGAAATTTATTGGCTATTTTAAACTTTTGTAAAAAAAATGAAAAAAAAAAATGAAAAGTGGGACGTGCAAAATTATTCGTCCCCCTTAAGTTAATACTTTGTAACGCCACCTTTTGCTGCAATTACATCTGCAAGTTGCTTGGGGTATGTCTGTTTCAGTTTTGCACATCGAAAGACTGAAATTCTTGCCCCTTCTTCCTGGGAGAATAGCTCGAGCTCAGTGAGGTTGGTGAACAGCAGTTCTCAACTCTTTCCACAGATTCTCGATTGGATTTAGGCCTGGACTGTGACTTGGCCATTCTAACACCTGGATATGTTTATTTGTGAACAATCCATTGTAGATTTTGCTTTAGGTTTGGGATCACTGTCTTGTTGGAAGATAAATCTCCGTCCTAGTATCAGGTGTTTTGCAGACTCCAACAGGTTTTCTTCCAGAATGGTCCTGTATTTGGCTCCATCCATCTTCCCATCAATTTTAACCATATTCCCTGTCCCTATTGAAGAAAAGCAGGCCCAAACCATGATGCTGCCACCACCATGTTTGACAGCGGGGATAGTGTGTTCAGGGTGATGAGCTGCGTTGCTTTTACACCAAACATATCGTTTTGCATTGTGGCCAAAAAGTTCGATTTTGGTTTCATCTGACCAGAGCACCTACTTCCACCTGTCTGGTGTTTCTGCCAGGTGGCTTGGGGCAACCTTTAAACGAGACTTTTTATGGATATCTTTGAGAAATGGCTTTCTTCTTGCCACTCTTCCATAAAGGCCAGATTTGTGCAGTGTACGACTGATTGTTGTCCTATGGACAGACTCTGCCACCTCAGCTGTAGATCTCTGCAGTTCATCCAGAGTGATCATGGGCCTCTTGGCTGCATCTCTGATCGCTCTTCTCCTTATTTTAGATGAAAGTTTAGAGGGACGGCCGGGTCTTGGTAGATTTGCAGTGGTCTGATACTCCTTCCATTTCAATATGATCGCTTGCACAGTGCTCCTTGGGATGTTTAAAGTTTGGGAAATCTTTTTGTATCCAAATCCGGCTTTAAACTTCTCCCCAACAGTATCACAGACCTGCCTGGTGTGTTCCTTGGTCTTTATGATGCTCTCTGCGCTTTAAACAGAACCCTGAGACTATCACAGAGCAGGTGCATTTATACGGAGACTTGATTGCAGACATGTGGATTATATTTATCATCATCAGTCATTAAGGACGACATTGTATCATCCAGAGATCCTCACTGAACTTCTGGAGTGAGTTTGCTGCACTGAAAGTAAAGGGGCCGAATAATATTGCATGAACCACTTTTCAGCTTTTTTTTTTTTTTTTACAAAAGTTTAAAATATCCAAAAAAACTTAGTTTCACTTCACAACTGTGTCCCACTTGTTGTTGATTCTTCACAAAAAAATAAAAAAAATGTATATCTATGTTTGAAGCCTGAAATGTGGCAAAAGGTTGAAAAGTTCAAGGGGGCCGAATACTTTAGCAAGGCACTGTATTAGTCACTAGAGAAGACACAAAAGAATGACGCTTGTAGTTTTCTATAGTTCTCCTAAGTGGGCAGAGGATTTACTGCTCAGGACCCAAATAAAAAGGAAAGGAACCTAATACTCACGGATATGCTGCTGTATGCAGCTCCCATGCTACTCCTTGGTCTGTTAGAAAAGAGGCCGTACTTCACCTCTCTTACTGAAGACTGATTAAAGCTGGATTTACACCACGTCTGTGGCCATGTTCAGCAAATATGTTGGGGAAATCTGCTGGACAAATACATCCAATGTAGCCATAAAATTACTAGCTATACATATGCCAGCAGTGTCCTTTTGGCATGTTTTCTGGCAGAAGCCAATTCACATTTGTTTCAACCTTTCGGACAGTCAACTTTATACGTTTGTTTTTTATATCAATAAGACTGAGCAGACTTAAGTAACCGTACTGCCATATAGTTATTTAAGTCTGTGGCATGCATTTGATAGACTCCTTTGAACTTTTTTACAAAATGTAATTCCCAAATAGTGTAAACCTATTCAACGTCTTGACATTTATCTGACCATTACTTTCGATTTGTTACAACTAAAAAGCACACACTTGTATGCATTGTTAATACAAATCATATAAGAAAGCGGTGTGTGCCTGTAATATGATCGACCACAAAGAAGTTTAAATAAAATCACAAAATATAAACACATAACATATTAATCCTCTTCTAATTTGAATTAAACAAAAAATTCAATACATGATACATTCCCTTTAAACTTAACATAAGGTTCACACAAAACTAGAAAGCCCCTTGAAGTCTTTAGGTAAATAAAAAGTCCATCATAATTTGTATTTGTGACTTTGTGTTGAAAGTAATTTTATATGTGAGGGTTTGTGTGTATGTGTACATGCATACAAATAAGTAATATACTATACATAAATATATAATTACATATATACATGGTACACGCAGGTGAAAATAATACAGGAGAGCATGCTCCTAAATTTTATGTTTAATTATAATCTGTCTGTATTTTAACTGCAGTTTTTGTCCATCCAGATAGAACCGTGTAAATATATATATAATTAAACTATATAATTTTAAAATTATAAATTAATTTTAAACAATTTAATTTTCCCTTAATTCACCAAACATTCAGGGTTTTACATGAACATTTGCAATCTTGAAGCTTCAAAAATATATGGGGAAGAAAAGGTTTAATAAGCTTTGAATTTGAGACATGTAGTTTAGATTGGTAAACCATTAAAGGCTGGTGAGAATTCACATTCTGTTGATGACCCTAAACAGTGGCATTTTAACAAACCTTAGGGTTTACCGAAATGATTCGAAAAAGTAAAAAACAACATGACATGCACCTTTCAATATGCACAAATGTCTGATACCAGATACAAAAATGCCATATCTGTCAATAAAACCCCAAACTCAAAAACCCCCCCTTAAACCCCAATACAAAGACTTTAAACATCCAAACTTTAAATCAAAACCCACAAAACACCCCCCTTTTTCCACAAAAAACAAGAAACTGAGGTCTTTGAAAAAATAAAAAATTGGAAGAAAAGGTTGAAAAAGTTTTTTGTGATTGTTTTGTGGACTTTCTTTTATAGAATTCGTCAAAAAAAAATTTATAAACCTCCTGACAACGGAAAATTTGGGGGGGGGTTCTTTGGGGTATTTTTGGATTTTCCCCTTTTGGGTAAACCATCCAAAAAAATTAATTTAAAAAAAATAAATTATGATTTTACCAAAAAAATCCGGTATGAACTTTTTTCCCAAATTTTTTCCAGGGTAAAAAAAATTTTAAAAAGGAAAAAAAAAAAAAAAAAAATGAAAGGGGAAAAGTTAAAAAATAAAAGCTGTATAATTAATGAGACTAGTAGTTAATTTTTTAATACTTTTTAAAATTTCTGTTTTAAGGACCCAAACAGGGGATTTTAACATAGCCCTTTGCATTACCGATGTATTGCAGCTTGTTAATCACCTGCACATGAACATTTCAAATGATGCACAAAATTCTCTACCAGAACAACAATGCCATTCCTGAAGTGGAAAGTTAATCTCTCAGCTTCATTTGAGTGAGGGCAGATACGCAGTGCTTCAATTCCTCCTAACTTACATTATTTTAAATAAAGAGTTTGTATTCACTGCATTCCATCTGTCCCAAGTCTAGGGGATGCAGAGAGGTATTCAATAATATCCTTGGAGGAGAAGGGGGAAACCAGATGCTGGTGGAGTAGAAAAATGTCTCTTCAGTACTGTGCTTTCTGTGGTAGAAGGTGACTAGAGAGGAAGAACTTGCAACAAACAAATAAGAGGTGTAACAAAATCAGACAATAATAAAAGAGAGATATACATGACAAAGGTGTTGAAAAGTGAGCACGAGGAGCTGAAAGAGACACTGGAGAAAAAGTTTGAGCAGATAATGCAATGAGAAGATTATGCAGTAAATTTGAAATCAATGAAATATTAAAGTTTTCTTCAGTCCCATCATGCCACAAAGTGTCCATAAAAGAGTGTTACATCATTATGTGCCTCCTACGGTGTAGGGCCAAATGATCTGAGCGGGAGAAGGTTCGGTCACAGTCCGAACAAATGAAAGGCTTAATGCCCGTATGTTTCCGAAAATGTCGAGTCAACTCGTCTGATCTGGCAAATTTCCACGTACAACCCTCCCACGTACATTTATACGGCTTTTCTCCTAAGAGAATAAAAAAATAATTGTTAGAGGTGGGTCATATGTCACCAAAGCTAGAATTACTGACCAAGCTCAAAACATTAAAACAAAACAACAAGTGTGAAGCAAGATATTTATGTACACATCTCCTATCCTAAGAGTCAAATGGAACTCCAGGGGGCTGAAGCCCTGACTTGACGACTGTGGGTGTGTGGCGGGAGGGATATGGATTCCTGATGTGACTACGGTGTCATCAAGGTAGTTTGGTTGTGAATATTGTGTAAAAGAGGTGGGGACTAGATTCCTGCAATGATTATTTGTGAAAGAAAAAGGTTAGTCTAGCAGGGACTACCGGGCATGGGAGTGTGTTTCTTGCTGTGAGATCCTGCTGAGAAAAGTAGAAAGTTTAGGCCTGCTCTAACACCCAAGGCAGTTATAGGGGACTTCCTTGACAAGAGGTGACGTTATGAAGGTGAGGATTTGCTGAGATCTACTAGGGAAGTGGGGAGTTACTACACAAATAATGGGAGAACAAAATTTTGAATGTTTTACTCTAACTACAGTAGAATAGTAAATTGACAAGGCTATTGCGCACACATCACTGGTTTGAGGTGTATTATTATTTTTATTTTTTTTAAACACAGCCCTACAGCTGGACCTGTATTTTTGAACTAGCACAGATGTTTAATAATGTACTGTATCATATACAGTATCTCACAAAAGTACACCCCTGAATTTTTTGTTAATATTATATTGTTTATTTTCATGAGACCACAATGAAGATATGATATTTTGATACAATGTAAAGTAGTCAGTATACAGCTTTCATAACTGTAAATTTGGTGTGCCCTCAAAATAACTCAACACACAGTCATCACGGTTTTAGCCTCTAGCAAGAAAAGGGAGTACACCCCTAAGCGAAACTGAAAAAATTGTGCCCAATTTGCCATTTTCCCTCCACGGTGTCATGTGACTCAGTGTTACAAGGTCTCAGGTGTGAGTGCTGAGCAGCCATGTTAAATTTGGTGTTATTGTTCTCATACTGGTTACTGGAAGTTCAATATGGCACTTCATGGCAAAAAACGGTCTGAGGATCCGGAAAAAGAATAAAGAAAGATAGTCTTTTTCCGTGCTCAATCCCCGGATCTGGACTTTAAATAGCCACTCTGTTGTGATCACGCTCTACGAAATTTATGCAGTTTCTGGCAATATAAGGGTTACGGCAATTATTGACGAATAATGGCACACAAATCTAGATCACAAAAAGGTGCTGACGTGTTTAACAGGATACACAGGGTCTGAGAGCTTTAGAGAAATTAACGTCGCAAGGGACCAAACTTTGGTGGGATTTAGCTACTCTTCAAAACTAGCAGTATGTCCATAATAACATGATTCCTGTGGGTTTGAGAATAAAAAGTACCCCCTTTCTCTTATACAGAGGTTTTTATGAATGAATGGAACAAAATCCTTACACAGTGCTCATTAGATCTTAAATTAATTATTCAGGTATAAGAAACAAAATCGGAAAAATTATAGGATATAGCTAAATCTACTAGTGACATCATGCAATTTTGATAACGACAATAAGAAAATGCAGGATAATATTTCCAGCCTGGAATCTCTCATTATGGCATCAAAAAAGAAAAAAAGTTCCAGAGGGATAAGCTGGACTACGAGAACAATCAAATTTATACATGCACATAGCGAAAATATTGGTCTAGAAATGCCAGATGTAGACATTCTTCCGACCAGAGCCGTGTGAACTTTGGCTCTTTACATCAAGAATTATCTGAACATTCGGTTTCGCTACAAGAAGTCTTCAAAACTTCCACGTTCTATCAAACCTCAAAAAACACAAATGGAGGGGGATGAGAGCGCAAGCATTGCAGAAGGAGCTCAAATTAAAACTCGCCAGGGCAAGAGGAACTATTAGGGACTCAAATAGCTGAAACATCAAACCATAAACGGATATCCATTTACAGGTTCTAATTGGTTATTGATCCATTCCATTTTTCCCCACAATAAAAAGCATTAACAAATGTGTGAGGGATCTAATTACAGTAAAGGACATAAGTATTTGATCCCTTGCTGATTTTGTAAGTTTGTCCACTGACAACGACATGAGCAGTCTATAATTTTAAGGGTAGGTTAATTTTTACATTGAGAGATAGAATATCCAAAATAAAATCCAGAAAATCACATTGTATAAATTATATACATTTATTTGCATTTTGCTGAGACAAATAAGTATTTGACCCATCTGGCACACAAGACTTAAAACTTGGTGGCAAAACCCTTGTTGACAAGCACAGCAGTCAGATGTTTTTTGTAATTGATCATAAGGTTTGCGCACATGTCTGGAGGAATTTTGTTCCACTCCTCTTTGCATATCATCTATAAATCATTGAGATTTTGAGGCTGTCACTTGGCAACTCGGAGCTTCAACTCCCTCCATAAATTTTCTATGGGATTAAGCTCTGGAGACTGGCTAGGCCACTCCATGACCTTAATGTGCTACTTTTTGAGCGGGATGGTGAGCTGTTTAACACCTTAGACGGTGCGGCAAAGATGGCCACAGCATCTAAATCAATGAGAAACTATTCCGACTCCACAGCCCTGGATGGAGGAGAGGAGACCCTAATGCACCCCCGTCGTATGTAACGAACAGTGAAGTGCCCAGCTGAGGCCTATCTGTGGATGCAGTACCTGACAGGCACTCCGAGAATGCGCCCGGCTGAAAATCGTTCTGGTCCCCCGTGGTATAGTAAGAAGTATGGCAGCAGGTAAGGCTTTGCTGGGACCGTGGACAATTCGGGACCCTTTCCGGGTAGTGTAGTGCAGAGAGCAGCGGAGTTCTGTCCCACATTGGAGGCAAAGGCGGCTCTTCCGGTAGCTCTTGTGGCGCCGGCGGGATCTCACTTGAATGCTGTGATGAGTCCTCTGCACTGCTCTTTACTCCCTATCCAGATCCCCAATGAGAGAAGATCACAGGCCCATGGACATGAGGCTCCACAAGCTTTGCAGGCCGCAGCTTTCTTGGGGGGCTGCAAAACGGGAGACAGGTACTTAATAAACGGTCCTTGAAGCCGTTGCTGGTTCCGCCAAGTTCTCCTGATGCCCGTAGCTCTATTTCTCCTGGCAGTAAATGCAGTTTAGCTCAGGAGCCTCGAAACTAAGAGGATATCTTTCTCAGCAGCAGACCACAACCCCTTCATAGGCTACTTTAACAATAATCCTTTTAATTTAAAATTTACGTCTTGTTTTCACAACTGTACAATTACATTTTTGGATTTAGGTTTACAAGATGTACCTAATTCGCCCATTATCACTAACTTCTGTAAATCCATTCCAGGTTATACCATTTTACAATTTAAAAGCAATCACTCCCATCATACACAGAGGGCTATCCCTATTGAAAAATTGACTTGTGTGAAACGGAATTGCTCTAAAGATACAGATTATCAAAAAGAAGTTTCTTAAGTATGCACTAGGTTGTCACAAAGGGGGTATCCTCAAGAAGTTCTGGATAGGGTAAAATGTACCGTCTCCAAAAAACCAAAAGGCATAGATTGCCAGCAAAAAATCAACAGGCTAGTACTACGCCTGTTCTAGTTTTAGAACAAAGCAAATATTTTTCTCGCATTAAATCTATTAGCAACAAGTATCTGCTTGTACTCTATGATGATCCAATTCTCGAGCAGTACGTGAGACATGGGTGCAAGATTGTTTCAAAAAGACCTTCTACTACCAGTAATTTACTTTATCCAAATGTATTCACTTCAGCCACGTCAGGTAATATATATGGTTAACATCCAATGGCTTTTAAAAATGTGGACACTCCAGAGGGAGTTGAAAGTTCGTGTTGCCCAGCGACAGCCCCAAAACATCACTGCTCTAGAGGAGATCTGCATGGAGGAATGGGCCAACATACATGCAACAGTGTGTGCCAACCTTGTGAAGACTTGCAGAAAACGTTTGACATGTGTCATTGCCAACAAAGGATATACAACAAAGTACTTAGAAACTTTTGTTATTGACCAAATACTTATTTTCCACCATAATTTGGAAATAAATTCTTTCCAAATCAGACAATGTGATTTTCTGGCTTTGTTTTCTCATTTTGTCTCTCACATTAGAGGTCTACCTATGATGTCAATTACAGGCCTCTATTCTTTTTAAGTGGGAGAACTTACACAATTGGTGGCTGACTAAATACACTGACTAAATACTTTTTTTTAGTACAAACTAAGTGTTTATGATACTATGTTCAGTCTGCAATCTTCGTTATGTAGGATGTACAATCCGTAACTTGAAACAAAGATTTTTAGAACATTTGAATAATATTAATAGCCCAGGAAATCATCTCTAATGTAGCCAAACATTGTCTTGAACAATGGCGGTAATATCCAGAAAAAAATTGTTAGAGAAAGGCAAACTGGATATTTACCATGAATTTAGTTATCCCATATAGTCTCAATTTGTGTAAAGAAATTATTCTGTATTACAGATTCTATTTATATGTAGCATCTCTAGGTATTTTATTAATTTTTTTGTCAGCAGGTGCTACATTCGTGACCTGTATTTTATGTGAACATGGGAATTTTATCTTCATGTTTTAATTCATGCGACTGTCATGGCAATCCTGGCTGTTCAGTAGTGGAGTTTGTGCTTTGGTTTCCAAGGTATACTCTTGCGTTGTGATAGGAGTGTTCACTTGGTCTAGTGGTGCATCACTCACAACGTAGGGCTTCCGATCCGCCGTGTGGGTGGTGCTTTGCTTGGAGGCCAGGTCGCGTTTTTCCAACATGATGCATGAGAGAGATATGATCCCCATTAGAGGTTGTGCAGGTTAGATGTATTTGTGTTTCTTTCAATCAATAAATGTTTATTGAGTTTTATAAAACATGTACAGATATACAAGAACGAAATCACAAACAAAATTATATACAACATGTGAACCTCAAAAACAAATTAACAGACCATGTCAATAATTATACATTGCAGGCAGCATTTTGCAGTTAAGCACAAACTTAGAAGTAAATTGAGCTTGCAATTAACAAAGATGACATACTGGGCATATAAGATACCTAGAGAAGCTGCTAACACAGGGTGAAAGCCCAATTCGAAATTGACCATCCTCATCTTGGTACATCACAAAAAGATTCTAGAAGACGACCAGTAGTACCACCTGAGTCTTAATTTTGGGATCAGGTGTGCTGGGATTGCTAAGCAGGCTTCAGGATGGAATTGGGTATTAACTTTAGAAATAACATCCGAGAGATGTAGAGGGGAAGAGCTTTTCCAATGTGAGGCTATGACTGATCTAGTGACAATTAACACATGAACGAGCACCGTGTGGAAAGGTACTGGGAAGAGGTTAAATGGAAGAACCCCACTAGTAAGAACACCTCTACGCACCCACAGGGAAAGTGGAAGATGGGGAGTTTCTGCGCGTAGGGTGGATATTGAGCATGTATCTCTGGGGACATAAACTCAATTGGAAGAGACAATATATTTATCAAACACTGTTACTATCTGGTTAAGTGTAGGAAGGTCAAATTCAGGAAGTTCAGTACCCCAAAGAGCAGCTTTTAAGCAATCTTTCAGCAGGGCATGTGTGCTTGAAAGATTCTCAAGGGAAGACCACTGATGAGACTCTGGTGAATTCCAAAGGAGAGAGATAGGTTCCAAAACAGCAGCAATATTATACAATACCAAGTTAGGGACTGAGAGGTCTCCATCTTTTAGACTAGTGTAGAGGTGTTACTTTCTAACTCTTGGTTTCTTATTTCCCCAAATGAATTTAACAAGTAACTGTTGGAGTTTGAGTAACACAGTGGGGGGGACAAAGGAAAGGAATAGTTCTAACCAGATACAAATACTTTGGAAGGAGTATCATTTTAGAAATATGTATTCTTGCCATCCATGACAAAGGCAGTTGTCGATATGTCGTGTTTGAGATTGTATAACGAACTATAATAATCTGCAATTCTTTGGGGGTCAGAAATTTTGCCTTTGGAAGGGCAAGATAGGTATGCAGTTTTAGATTTAACTTGTAGTTTCCTCACTCTATGTGCCAGTAATTTCCCCTGGCGGTCCCCTTGGAGATAGAAATTCCATTTCATTTTGGAAAGGTGATATTCATATATTTGCAGATTCAGGACTCGAAGGCGATTTTTAAGACTAACTAGTTTGGCTTTTAGCAACGGGTCTAAAGAAGTTTTAAGTTGCGAAGCTGTGGCCCTAATATCAAGGTCATTTAAAGAGAATGTATCGCTTCATCAGTTAGGCCGTTCTCTTGAAGCTTGACCCTCTCATTTCCTGAGATTCAGGGACGTTTCTTCACCCGCCCGGCTGGGCGTTTCTTAACGGAAAAGGGATGACATCATCCCCCCTTCACTGTTCATGCTGGCTCCAGTGTGTGTCACTCCCCCCCCCCCTCCCATGTCACTGTCCTCTCACTATGCAGACTTACCAACACGCAGGAGCATTAAGGCACTGGGCACAATAATGCAGTTTTCTGATTATAGAGACATCTGCAGTGTCAATGAGGAGGCAGCTAACTGTATAGAGTGAAATTGTTCACGGCCCCTAATTCGGAGTGAGAGGCAGGAATGCAAGCTCCGTGAATACGATCGGGGGCTGAACAGAATGTGAATAAGCTCTTAGCTAATAAAATGCAAGGAGGAGGAATCCGACCAGCACTGGAGAAGTTTGTTTACAGAAGCAGAAGATCACAAGAAGATAACTTGTGAGAACAAGACAGCTTTGCTAATGACATCCAATTGCAAAGTTGCTTGTTTTCACTGTACCCTTATTCTGAAGGCCATTTAAAGAAATGATACAACCCCTTTAATTCTTTTTCCTTTTTATATTTTTCCTTGAGTCAATCCTTATATATACCCCCCCTAATATATGCCTTGTGGTCGCACAACAGTATTGGCAGACAGGAATCCAAAAGGGAGTTAATTTCAAACAATTCCCTCAAAGCGTTCTTCAATTCGGTGACCAGGGAAGGGGATTTTAATATAAAATGGTTAATACGCCAGGGGGAAAAGGGAGGAGGTGAGGCCGTATGTCGAAATGTATTACAGGAGTGTGATCTGACCATGTGGCACAACCTATGTCTGCAGACTCCACATTTAGCATAGTGGGTTTATCAACAAGAAAGTAGTCTAATCTAGAATAGGTTTGCAGAGCTGCTGAGAAAAAAGTATAATCTGTATAACTCTGTCGTATGGGTGTATCTTCAGGGGTCGTGGAGGTTCTCCTCGAGTAGCAGTGACTTTAGGTCTGGAGTCTTACTAGCCCTACTTCGCGAGCCGTCAACTTGATTAATAAGATGACCTTTAGCAAACTTCCTTAGCAATTATTTTGGAGATAAAAGGAAGATGGCTGAACTTAGCAGCGTATAATGCAACAATCGTGAACACAATGGAATCAAGGGAACATTAAAATGATATATCGACCTTTAGGATCTAGAACAGACTTTAGTAAAGTAAAAGCTAAGGAATCTTTGATAAAAATGCCTACTCCTGCCTTCTTCACATCTAGAATAAAGAAATATGAGATGGGGAATTTTTTGTGATTTAGTCAAAATGAATCAGCGGACTTCAGAAGCATTTCTTGCACGCAGAGAACATCCGCTTGAGACCTCAATGCCTCCCTCCAGAATAAGAGATCTCTTAAAGGGAGAGTTAAGGCCATTGGCATTGAGAGAAAAATTAAATCCCCACAGTATCCTGTACAGCAATCTGGGTAAAAAATGTGAATAGGCAGGTCTACGAGCACGGAAAGCAATAAGTGCTTACAGAAATCTGTGGGAGTGTTGCTGGACATGGCAAAAAAATGAACTAAAGGAACCCAAAAAACATGAGTAAATGACATACCATACAAGTAAATAGAAGAAGTAGAACTATTCCTACAAATATGGGAACAAGCGGAAATGAAAAAAATAAAATATGTAAAATAAATGATAAACGCAGCAAAGCTGGAGACAGAAAGACATATTGCCATAGAAAGTAAAACTAACCCCCAAATATTTTTTAATTATATAAATAGTAAAAAGATTAAAACAGAAAATGTTGGCTCTTTGAAAAGTATTGAGGGAGAGACTGTAGAGGGCGATGAGAAAACAGCAAACTTATTAAACAATTTTTTCTCCACTGTATTTCCCGAGGAGGATGACCTTTCTGTTGATAAGCAGAGGGATATGGTAAACTCCAACTTAAATGTTTCTTGTCTAACACAGGAAGAAGTTCAGCTCCGTCTTAAGAAGATTAAAATGGACAAATCCCCAGGTCCTGATAGCATACACCCATGTGTCCTTTTAGAGTTAAGTAATGTCATAGATAGGCCCCTATTCTTAATATTTATGGACTGTATAATAACGGGGTATGTCCCAAAGGATTGGCGCATAGCAAATGTGGTGCCAATATTCAAAAAAGGGGTCAAAAAGTGATCCTGGAAACTATAGGCCGGTAAGTTTAACCTCTGTTGTGGGTAAAATGTTTGAAGCTTTTCTAAGAGATGCTATCCTGTAGTATTTCACTGAAAATAAATGTGTAACGCCGTTCCAGCATGGGTTTATGAAGGATCGGTCTTGTCAAACTAATCTCATCAGCTTCTATGAGTGAGTTAGTTCTATACTGGTTCAGGGTGAGGAATTGGATTTTGATACTGTGCCACATAAAAGGTTGTTAAGTAAAATTAGAATGCTTGGACTGGGGGAAAATGTGTGCAAGTGGGTAAGCAACTGGCTCAGTGATAGAAAACAAAGGGTGGTAATTAACGGTACATACTCAGAATGGATCCCTGTTATTAGTGGGGTACCACAGGGGTCATTACTGGGCCCTATCCTCTTTAATATTTTCACTAATGATCTTTCACATGGATTGCACAGTAGAATATTGATCTTTGCAGAGGATACTAAACTCTGTAAAGTAATCAACACAATAGAGGATAATGTGTTATTACAAAGGGTTCTGGGTAAGTTGGAGGCCTGGACAGATTAATGGCAGATAAGGTTTAACACAGATAAATGCAAGGTTATGCACATGGGGAGTAGAAATCAATTCTATGATTACATGTTAAATGGAAAAACGCTGGGGAAAAGTGACATGGAGAAGGTCTTGGGAATCCTGGTGGACAGTAAACTTAATTGTAGCAGCCAGTGTCAGGCAGCAGCTGCCAAGACAGATAGGATTATGGGGTGTATTAAAAGGGGCATAGATGCACATGATGAGAACATTATTCAAGTCACTGGATAGACCACACATGGAATACTGTGTACAGTTTTGGGCACCAGTGCACAGTAAAGACATTGTAGATCTTGAACAGGTACAAAAGTGGGCAATAAAAAAAAAATAAAAGGACTGGGTGGACTGCAATACCCAGAAAGATTAGCAAGAATAGGATAATTTAGTTTAGAGAAAAGACTGCTTCGGGGGGGACATAAAAAAGATGTTAAGTATATTAAAGGTCAATATAGAGATCTCTCTCAAGATTTATTTACACGCAGGACTGTATCAAGAACAAGGGGGCATCCTCTACATCTTGAGGAACGAAAGTTTCTACATAAACATAGAAAGGGATTCTTTACTGTTATAACAGTGAGACTGTGGAACTCTCCGCCAGAGGAAATTGTCATGTGAATTCAATAACAAAGTTCAAAAAGGGTTTGGATGCATTTCTGGAGCGAAATAATATAACACGTTATAATGACTAGGAATCTGGAAAAGGGTCGTTGATCCAGGGATTATTCCGATTGCCAGATTGGAGTCGGGAAGGAATTTTTTCCATAAAATGTAGGAATTATCTCCTGTTGCATTGGGGTTTTTTGCCTTCCTCTGGATCAGGGGTCTTCAAACTGCGGCCCTCTAGCAGTTGGAAAACTACAACCCCCATCTTGCATTTATATAATCCATAACAGTGGGCATGATGGGCGTTGTAGTTTCCCAACAGCTGGAGGGCCGCAGTTTGAAGACCCCTGCTCTGGATCAACACTTTAGCAAAATAGGATTAACTGGATGGACGTCTTGCCTTTTTTCGGTCTTACAAACTATGTAACTATGCAGTGGGGGAATAATCCTGTGCCGGTACCTGGGAGGAAAAAAAAAAAAAATAGTTAAAACACTGAAAATCTTGATAACCGTCTTTCAACAAACTCCAAGTGACAGTAGGATGGAAACTGTCAGTCAGCGCGTCAGTCATCTCATGCTTGTTGTGTTCTGCCTTGTTTCTCAGACCAAAGAGGGGAGATGGCTTTTCCTTTCCTCTCCGTATTGGGGTGTTAGCTGGGGTGGTCAAAAGGCCCCAAGAGAGTAGAGCATCTTGTACCATAGCAGGAGAAGTGCAAACAACAATTTCTTAGGAAATGATCAGCTTGACCGGAAATCCCCAGTGATATGAGATGTTGTGGTCACGTAGCACTTTGGTATAGGAAGCAAACTCTTTTCTCTTGAGCATTGTGCCCACAGATAGATCAGGAAAGATCGAAAGGTCTTTAAACCGGTCAGGGAGAGGAACCCCTTTGCGAAATGCTCTGAGGAGGTGGTCTTTAGTACGGTAAAAATAAATTTTGGCAATAACGACACGTGGGAGTGAAGGCGAAATATGTTTAGGCTTAGGTAGCCCATGTATTAAATCAATTGTAATATTAGAGGCTTCCGGACAACCCACTGCCATTAGGTCCAACAGGAAGAGAAGAAGCATTTCCGAGTTGACTGTCTCAGGGATTCCCCTTATATGAATATTGGACCTACGGGACCTGTCCTCCAAATCTAGAAGCTTAGATGACAACCTCTGGACCTCTTCTTCTAGTGCCGATTGTGAATCGATAAGGAGGTTGTGAGACGTTGCACATTCAGCAATTTTTTTTCGATGTGGTCTGTTCTGGAGACCAATGCTTGAAAATCTCCTCTAAAGTCAGTCATCATTTGTTTAACATCGTTTTGGAGATTAAGGGGGAAAACAGTTTTTGTAGAGTATTTTCTGTGGAGCCCAACTTGCTGGAACAGTCCTGATAATTGTAATCCAATGACTCTGGGTGGGATGGAGTAGGAGATGAGGGACGGAGGATAAGAGTGCCCCTTAAGGATCTAGATTGTGATGGGGGCTGCTTGAAGAACTCCGTGAGTTCAGCTGGTTTCTTAGGTTGAGATTTTTTGGAAGTGTCTCCCATTGTGCGTAGATGCTCTTATGTAGTAAAGAAACAGGGATATTTATATGCGTTTCCCTTCTTTTTTATTTTTGCCCCCTTCTTCTCTTTTGGAGTAAATTATGGGGTGTAGTAAAAACAAGGGTCCGTAATCGGGGATCTCACATTAGGAGAGCAAGCAACTAGAAAGTCTGAGGTACCTGGGGGTGAAAAGTAAATAAAAGTTATAGGACCGTTAAGATAGATATGTTCTCGAGCTCGGCTGTTGTTGTAATTTGTCCCCTGTAAGTAGCGGGATGCTGCAGACATTTTTGCAGTATATAGAGCTTTGTAGCCGGCAAGTGAAACCCGCAGTGTTACCGGTATGTAAAATAGATATTATTAGCAGGGATATTTCTCAGCGATTAGCAGTAGCTCCTTATATTTATTGAGGTCTTAAACAAAATGGTCTCGTTCAGGCTGCCGGGCTATGGCGGGAAAAAATTGGGGGCTTTTCTTATCTGTAGAAGCAGACTGAAAAGTCAATACAGTCCCTGTGCTAGCTAGTAGGCCAACAATTCTTTTCTGATGCAGGTCGGGGAGCAACATGTCAGGGCAGGGCCGTAGCTCTGGTGTTGAGCTGCTTTCTACACTTCGCTTCTCCTCGAGGGGGCGGAGCGGGGGCACTGCGCCGAAGGCAGGTGAATGCTGGCCTGCACTAAGAGACCTCAATGGTACTCGCCGCCGCCTGTTCTGTCCAGGTTACCACACCAGCTCCCATTGCCAACGGTCCTCAATCGGGAATAAGCCAGGAATTGGAGGCAGGTGCAGCTCCAGCTGATGCGACCGAGGAGAGGTGCGGAGGGACGCAGCGCAGCCTGCCCACAGTCTACACCTTGCTCTTCCACCTGTTTGTTTGTGGATGTACTGAGGTGAGAGTGAGTCGGTAGCAGGCTGCTTAGGTTCCTCCGTCCTTTATGGGTGATGTTTGGGTCAAAGGCTGACCGTAGAAGGTTTATTTTAGCCGTTTTGAATGTCACCTCAGTGGAGCTCCGCTCTCACATGTCCGCCATCATTCGGTACCAGGCCACGGCCCCTAGATTTATTTGTGTTAATTAATGCAAACATGCTTGGCATATTATGACATGCTATACAAACACCTATATGCTTTGACAAAGAGTCTCAGATTGAAATGAGTCAGCTTGGTCTGTGCCCTGAATCTGTGTTATCATATCCTTTTAATTTTTTTTATATGGAATAAACAACCTTTTTATTATAAAATGCTGGACACAATGCTTTTTCTTGTATCAAACTGGTCTGCATCGCTGTCGTCCCAGAAGAAAGCCTCTTCTAAAGATTATGCACAAGAAAGCCTGCAAACAGTTTTCTGAAGACAAGCAGACTAAGGACATGGATCACTGAAACAAGTTTTCCGGTCTGATGAGAACAAGATAAACTTATTTGGTTCACATGGTGTCAAGCGTGTGTGACAGCAACCAGAAGAGGGGTACAAACACAAGTGTGTCTTGCCTACAGTCAAGGATGGTGGTGGGAATGGTTTGGGGCTGCATGAGTGCTGCCGGCTGTGGAGAGCTGCAGTTTATTGAGGGAACAATAAATGCCAACATGTAATGTAACATATTGAAGCAGAGCATGATCCCCTCCCTTTGGAAAGTGGGTCGCAGGACAGTATTATAACACGATAGCGACCCCAAACTCACCTTCAAGACTACCACTGCCTTGCTAAAGAAAATGAGGGTGAAGATACTGGACTGGCCAAACAGGTCTCCAGACCTAAACCCTATTGAACATCTGTGGGGCATTCTCAAACGGAAGGTGGAGGAGTGCAAGGTCTCTAACATCTACCAGCTCTGTGATGTCATCATGGAAGAGGATCCCAGTGGCAACCTGTAGAACACTAGTGAACTCCGTGACCCAAGATAGTTAAGACAGTGCTGGAAAATAATGGTGGCCACACAAAATATTGACATTTTGGGCACAATATGTCCATTTTCACTTAGGAGTGTTCTCACTTTTGTTGCAAGCGGTTTAGACATTGATGGCTGTGTGAAGATATTTTGATGGCACACCAAATTTACACTGTCATACAAGTTGTACACTGACTACTTTACGTTGTATCAAAGTGTTATATCTTCAGTGCTGTCCCATGAAAAGACATAATACAATATTTACAAAAATTTGAGGGGTGTACTCACTTTTGTGAGATATTGTATAGTTATTTTTTTCTAATTAGGATTTTACATCTAATTATGATTTTTACATGGATTGTAGTCCATGAATGGAAACCCTGTTTACAAATGCATTGAATATAAGCAATCTGAAGCCAAATGTATCAGTAAAACATTCGTACACAAAATAATTACATTCATATTTTTAATACACAGCAAAATAGGTTAAATAAGAATCTTACAAATCTTTATTAAACCTAATTAAAGAAAAAATATGAATAGTTGGCATAAAAGGAACGGCTCTCAAAATAACAGCATTTGTAAATATGACAGCTTACTGTTCATAAAGGTGGAAAGTACCTGTGTGTATCCTTCTGTGGGCTTTTAGATGTGAACTCTTAGTATATACTTTATTGCAGCCTTCAAAATCACACTGATGAACTCTCCTTTTCCTCATGTCTGGAGAACCTGCACTGCTGTGCTGCATCCGAACGAGCCGGGAACTGGTTAAAAAGCAGCAATACAAAAGTTTTACATACAAAAACACAAGAAAACAATTAAAGAAATAGGAATCCTTAAAAGAGGAGCAAAATAGGAGTGATTCCCTAATGCTATTCTCTTATCACTTTGTGAGTGATGAATAACCACCATTTAGTCAATTTATCAGGGCTGGAATGTTCTCTTTAATCCCGAGTGGAGCACCTTTTCTTATCACCAAGGACGGCAAGATTTCAGCATAAAAGGACTTTCCTCAGTACAGGCTTCTGTCGCATGCATCTTGAGCTTTCTCTCCAACCAAACCAAATCTCCTCCCAGTAGGCATGACTTCCCTCACTGAAGAATGGTGACATCACACCGCCTTCCTGCTCCCTCCTTAGTCATCATCATTCTGTGTGAGCAGTGGAAGCAAATAGATGTCACAGCTCTGCAAATTTTCTACAATGTTCAGCTCTCATATCTGCAGAGCTGTCACTTCCCTCCTAGGCTTCAATCCTTGCAACCAGAACACCTACATTGCTGTAAGCAGTCAAACATACAGCCTGAAATCATGAAACAAATGTGAGAAATGCAGAGTATAAGGCTGTGTTATATGGTGGGGGCTGAATACAGCAGCTAGAGACTCAGTAATTGCCCAGATCCTTCACACAGAGCTATCACTGGAAGAGGAGCTCAGGCAGCCTTTATTACACAGCTCAGAGAAAGACAATGAGCACATAGACACAGCCAGCAGCCAGCACAGAAAGCCACTCTGTTTCGTTTTCACACAGCTCAGAGGGAAGGACAGCCAATCACAGCACAGTAGTGTGTCCCAACTAGGGCTGAACTAAATATCAGGTACCTAAATCACAGCTAGGGTGCATAGCCCGACCTCCCAGGCTTCAGATTTAGCTCTAGACACTCACAGATTAGCTAATAGTTGCTATACTAAATGATGTAGGTAATACAAACCAATTGCAAAAGTGCTTATTTTTACTGACCCCATCATTACAGATATGATCTTTGTAGCAAGAAAAACCCTTTAAACCACCGTAAGCCTAGGAAATAGCCTTTCAAAAACGTCTTAGTAAAATGTCGTCGTAATACTCACTATGAGGAAAGTACTGTGAACCCTGATTTTGATATACCCAGATGTCCTGCTGGCAACCAAGCGGATCCTTTATGTAATTAAACCATTCAGTAATGAATATTGCAAACATAAATATGTAAACATGTGTCGGACAGATTTCATGTGTAATTTATTATTATTTTTTTTAACATGTTTTACACTAAGATTTTAGCCACCTCTTTTGATCTCAATAGAGATGGCTAAAATTCCATGTGGAATACGACGGAAGAATGAACATGTTCTAAGTTTTTTTTTACTCTTTATAACGGACTGAAAATATGCGTTGTATGAACTACAATATGTATTTTCTATTGACGTCAATGAAGATGATTTACTTTCAGTTTTAGATGAGTATTTCAAGTTGGAATCCGTCATGTGGATTGAGCCTTAGAGCAGTTTTTATCTCCTGCTTGTTTACAGAAGCCTCCCTAGTGTCACGATGCGTGCCAGAGTCCCAACTCTGGACCGTGGAAGTACTCGTACCTCTGCCCCCCAGTCTGCTCGTTACTTACCTTTCCACTCTCCGATTCCTGACTGTGGCCGTTGGGCTTACGCTGGCCAGAGTTCTGGCCTGGGCAATCCCTTTCTAGGAGCGTGGGGACTCTTTGACGCTCGACCTGCAGCTCTTCCTAGATGCTTTTTGTGAGGTCTTTGAAGAACGCAGCTGCACGTTCTCTGTTGCTTAATCGCTGCTTTTTCTGCTTCAAGGTGATTCTACTGCGGGACAATACAGTATGCAGTTTCGCACACTGTCCACTGAGCTAGCCTGGAATAACAAGGCTCTCGTACAGGTCTTTTGGGAAGGTCTTGTTGGTAAAATTAAAGATGAATTGGCTGACTGAGACCTTCCAACCTCTTTGATTGACTTCATTCATCTTGCTACTATAATGGACATCCAATTTGCCGAGAGGTCAGCCAAGAAAGCAAATCTGATCAGCCATGATGCCTTCCTCGACTAGCCTCTGTCTTCAAGAGGCCTCCACTGCTTTCTCCAACAGTCCCTCGTGATGAGCCTATGCAAGTGAAGAGAGCCCACGTGTCAGAGGAAAAACGCTCTCGCAGACGTTTTCAGAATCTCCGCTGGTACTGAGGCAGCCAAGCTAATTTCCCGAAAGACTGTCTGGTTCAGAGAAGCGTTGCAGTGGAAAAACATTATCTGTGGGACTGGATGGTGGTCAGGTCTGAAGAGAGGTCTTGGGAGCCAAAAGAAAACAAACACTCCCATTCATATCCACAGATTCCACAGCCAGCAAACCCAGAAAAAGACGGCGCTCAAGAGGGGGGTACTGTCAAGAAGCACGTCATAGTCCCTGTTCTGGTGCTTGTGTCTCTGACCCCTGGTCTGATGTTACTCACCTTTCCCCGCTCCTGCTCTGCTTGTTGACTTTGGCCGGCATACGCACTCACGCTCCTTAGGGTGTGCGCGCGTTGACTTTCAGAGGCTTAGAGAGCCAGCGCTCTACTGAATACCAAAAAGCGGGCGCTGGACCCTTTCTTAGGTCACTTCCCCTTTTAACCCACGCTTGTGGTATTGGCGTGTTTCCCCTGCCTGCCTTGACTCCCCGCGAGTGACCTGACTATGTTGGTATACCATCAGCCCTGTCCTTTCCGCCTGCACCCCGCTTGCAGCTTCGCGGTCACTGTGAGTGGCCACATCAGGGATAGCGACCAGTGAAGTCCATCCCGCCCTGCAGCAGTGAGTGCAGGGGAGGGTGTCTCCTTAAACTCCACTCACCCGTAACACCTAGGTGATAAACTGCCTCTCTATGATGCTCTGTTCCAGCAGTGGCCGGGCTAATGCCTTCACACACTCCATGCTGTGTCTTATCTTAGCAGGATTGGAGCTTGGATTTCAGTCTCTGCTCTTATCTTTTTACTAAGAAAAACATTAACTTTTAGGCTATGTCTACAAGGCATAGCTTTACCATCGGAATACTGAATCTGCCGAAAATCTGACGGTATACTGTGCTGCATAGACGGCAATGAAAAATCTGTGCTGTAGTCTATACAGCACAGATTTTTTATCGTGAGGTTTAAAATCCGGCAGAATATGCAACATGTATATTCCGACGGATTCTGCGCGGATTTGCCGTTAGCCACATACATTGAATGTACAGGGCCAACGACAAATGCTACAACCAAATGTGGCTTTTGCGCAAATCTGTGCCAAAAAACACACAGTCCTACAAGTGTCAAAATGCCAATGGATTTTAGACGGAATTTTGACACTTGCCGTGTAGACTTAGCCTTAGTTACTGACCTCAGATCAGCTTTGTACAATCTTGTCATGTCTGCAGGGCACATTTACGTGTAATTACAAAGATAACAGTCACTCAGCAGTTAACAGCTTGATTTTGAAGTATGCAAGTTTTTCTCTCTCACTAGAAGCTTCATTTCATAAAAAATACAGCTCTATTATCTCATATTTGTAGTTCTGCTTGGACAGTGTCACTGTTACAGGTACATTACTGATGGAGGGATTGAGAAAAACATCCTCACCTAGTGTTAGGAGTTAGCAGTGCGGAAAAGTCACTGCTGTAGACACCCCCAACAGGTTGCACAGAAGCTATGAGCCTTAAGAGGCTGTACAGACAGAAACACAACTAGATAGGACAATCCCTTAAAATATCTATTATAAATAATAATTATTTTTTTACCTATGTGTTGTATCCTGGAAAGAGGATGAGGTTTCCACAAGGCTCTCATCGCTGTCACTGTTTATCTCCACTGGAGACATTGAATCTGGATCCGCTTTAACTATGAAAAAAGAATTGAAAAAAAAGATGATTATTGGCTTTGAGGACGTTTATCACTTATTGTTGAAATAAATGACTAATCTAAGAAACTAAAATACAGTGCCTTGCAAAAGTATTCGGCCACCTTGAACTTTTCAACCTTTTGCCACATTTCAGGCTTCAAACATAAAGATATAAAATTTTAATTTTTGGTGAAGAATCAACAACAAGTGAGACACAATTGTGAAGTGAATCGAAATGTATTGGATATTTTAAACTATTGTAACAAATAAAAAACTGAAAAGTGGGCATGCAAAATTATTCGGCCCCCTTACGATAATACTTTGTAGTGCCAAATAGCTTTTTCTGCGTTTACAGCTGCAAGTCGCTTGGGGTATGTCTCTATCAGTTTTTCACATCGAGAGACTGAAATTCTTGCCCATTTTTTCTTGGAAAACAGCTCGAGCTCAGTGAGGTTGGATGGACAGCGTTTGTGAACAGCAGTTTTCAGCTCTTTCCACAGATTCTCGATTTGATTCAGGTCTGGACTTTGACTTGGCCATTCTAACACCTGGATACGTTTATTTGTGAACCATTCCATTGTAGATTTTGCTTTAGGTTTGGGATCATTGTTTTATTGGAAGATAAATCTCCGTCCCAGTCTCAGGTCTTTTGCAGACTCCAACAGGTTTTCTTTCAGAATGGTCCTGTATTTGGCTCCATCCATCTTCCCATCAATTTTAACCATCTTCCCTGTCCCTGCTGAAGAAAAGCAGGCCCAAACCACGATGCTGCCACCTCCATGTTTGACAGTGGGGATGGTGATGAGCTGTATTGCTTTTACGCCAAACGTATCGTTTTGCATTGTTGCCAAAAAGTTTGATTTTGGTTTCATCTGACCAGAGTACCTTCTTCCACATGTCTGGTGTCTCCCAGGTGGCTTGTGGCAATCTTCAAACGAGACTTTTTATGGATATCTTTGAGAAATGGCTTTCTTCTTGAGACTCTTCCATAAAGGCCAGGTTTGTGCAGTGTACGACTAATTGTTGTCCTATGGACAGACTCTCCCACCTCCGCTGTAGATCTCTGCAGTTCATCAAGAGTGATCATGGGTCTCTTGGCTGCATCTCTGATTAGTCTTCTTGTTTGAGATGAAAGTTTAGAGGGATGGCCGGGTCTTGGTAGATTTGCAGTGGTCTGATACTCCTTCCATTTCAATATGATCGTTTGCACAGTGCTTCTTGGGATGTTTAAAGTTTGGAAAATCTTTTTGTATCCAAATCCGGCTTTAAACTTCTCCATAACAGTATCATGGATCTGCCTGGTGTGTTCCTTGGTCTTCATGATGCTCTTTGCACTTTAAACAGAACCCTGAGACTATAACAGACAAGGTGCATTTATACAGCGACTCTATTACACACAGGTGGATTATATTCATCATCATTAGTCATTTAGGACAACATTGGATCATTCAGAGATCACTGAACTTCTGGAGTGAGTTTGTTGCACTGAAAGTAAAGGGGCCGAATAATATTGCACGCCCCACTTTTCAGGTTTTTTTTTTTGTTTTTACAAAAGTTTAAAATATCCAATAAATTTCGTTCCACTACACAATTGTGTCCCACTTGTTGATTCTTCACCAAAATTTTTTAATTTTATAGCTTTATGTTTGAAGCCTGAAATGTGGCAAAAGGTTGAAAAGTTCAAGGGGGTGGAATACTTTCGCAAGGCACTGTAAATAAAAATGGTGAAGCACAATTTTTTTAAACTCATTTACATTAAAACTTAAACTACCATTTTAGACGCTAACTCCTACAAAATAACAACTACACTCCAAAATAATAAAGGGGTCCTATAAAAAAAAAAATTAACCCCATAGAAAACCTATTAAACTCTCAAATAATAAATTACTGAGTTAACTAAGATGGTCCGGTACATTGGGGGAAAAAAAAGTATTTAGTCAGCCACAAATTGCGCAAGTTCTCCCACTTAAAAAGATGAGAGAGGCCTGTAATTGACATCATAGGTAGACCTCAACTATGAGAGACAAAATCAGAAAATCACATTGTCGGATTTGGAAAGAATTTATTTGCAAATGATGGTGGAAAATAAGTATTTGGTCAATAACAAACAAGCAAGATTTCTGGCTTTCACAATTTCTTAAGAGGCTCCTCTGTACTCCACTCATTACCTGTAGTAATGGCACCTGTTTTCAATATAAAAGACACCTATCCACAACCTCAAACATTAACACTCCAAACTCCAATATGGTGAAGCCCAAAAAGCTGTCAAAGGACACCAGAAACAAAATTGTAGCCGTGCACCAGGCTGGGAAGACTGAATCTGCAATAGGCAAGCAGCTTGATGTGAAGAAATCAACTGTGGGAGCAATCATTAGAAAATGGAAGACATACAAGACCACTGATAATCTCCCTTGATCTGGGGCTCCATGCAAGATCTTACCCCGTGAGGGTCAAAATGATCACAAGAACGGTGAGCAAAAATCCCAGAACCATGCGGAGGGACATAGTGTATCACCTGCAGAGAGCAGGACCAACATAAAGGCTACCATCAATAACACACTACGCCGCCAGAGACTCAGATCCTGCAGTGCCAGAGGTGCCCCTGTTTAAGCCAGTACATGTCCGAGCCCATCTGAAGTTTGCTAGAGAGCATTTGGATGATCCAGAAGATTATTGGGAGAATGTCATATGGTCAGATGAAACCAAAGTAGAACTGTTTGGTAGAAACACAAACACAATGTGTTGTGTTTGGAGGAGAGAGACTGCTGATTTGCATCCAAAGAACACCATACCTACTGTGAAGCATGGGGTTGGCAACATCTTGCTTTGGGGCTGCTTTTCTGCAAAGGGACCAGGATGACTGATCCGTGTACATGAAAGAATGAATGGGGCCATGTATCGTGAAATTTTAAGTGCAAACTTCCTTCCACCAGCAAGGGCAATTGAAGATGAAACGTGGCTGGGTCTTTCAACATGACAATGATCCCAAGCACACCGCCAGGGCAAAGAAGGAGTGGCTTCATAAGAATCAGTCTCCAGATCTCAACCCCATAGAAAACCTTTGGAGGGAGTTGAAAGTCCGTGTTGCCCAGCGACAGCCCCAAAACATCACTGCTCTAGAGGAGATCTGCATGGAGGAATGGGCCAACATACCAACAACAGTGTTTGCCGACTTGTGAAGACTTACAGAAAACATTTCACCTCTGTCATTGCCAGCAAAGGATATATAACAAAGTTGGATAAATTTTTGTTATGACCAAAATATTTAAATTTTTTCCACAATATGCAAAAAATTTTTAAAATCAGATTTTTATTTTCGGGGTTTTTTTCCCCCATTTTTTTTTTCCCAAAAATGAGGTCACTTAGAGGTCATAGATACATATTTGTAAGGGCTGAAAAAAAAATTCCATCCAGTTAGCCTTTTTTACAAAAGTGTTATCCATCTCCATCTTTTTAAGAGGGGAACTTGCAAAATTGGTGGTAAATATTTTTTTCCCCATGTATATAATGACAAAGAGTAATCAAAATGAAAAAACTAATCTCTTTTAGTAGTAAAACCCCCAATCACCAAACAAGCAAAATAAAGGGAATAAAAAAGCTAAGAGATTAATAATAAACGGGGTGATTAACTTGCCCAAATAGTACGTTTACTAAATAAGGGAAAAAACTTCATAATGGAAAATAACTGGCTTTTAGCTAAAAATATAATTGGAATAGTAATGTAAAACTGAAAACACTTATGTAAAGAATTTTCATAGAGCTGATGTAAGACATAAATGCCGCCCTGTTTGGAGGTTGAGAGGGAAAGCCATGAATTTGCTTTCAATTTCCTTTCCCGTTTTATGTTATGAAATTTATAAAAAAATCCTTCAGAGAATGGTCTCTAACTGAATAGTTTGTGCATGAATAACTGAACCTATCTCATGCCCCCTAGCCCCTCGTTATGACTGAATTCCCCCCTTACTTATTGTAACCCCTGTCATCCCCCCGCCTAGACTATGCAACACCTTCTCTGTGGCCCCCCATCCACACCTCCTTCCTTAAAACCACCTAAACTCTGCTCCCGGTCTTATCCCCCCTTTTCCCCCCCGCTACCCCTTCCCTCCCCCCTCTGCCAATCCTTACTGCTCCCTATTCCCGCGAATCAGTTAAGTTACAACCCGCCCTACAAGGCTTCCATAACCTTTTCCCCATACATCTCACCCTAATCCCAATACCTCCCTCCCAATTGCCCCCAAGGGACCTTCCCCCTCTGCTCCCCTTATCGTTTTCCCACAAACCGTCCCCAAGATTCACCGTACCCATTCCTGGAATTTTAACAAAAACATCAGACCTCTCCAACTTTCACCATTTAAAAGAAACCCTAAAAAACCCATTCTTCGGATATCTAAAACCCTACCCCAACCCCCCCACCAGACACCGGGCCACAAACATTCCGCCCCACCCCTTCTTTTCCCCCCTTCCCTCCTTTTAATTGTAAACCCTCTTTCCTTCTTATCATTTACTATCATTTTTTGTCACCTTGATTTGTTCAACATTTGTTAGTATGTAACCCCCTGAATTACAGCCCCGGGAATCAAGGGGCGCTTAAACAAAATAATAATAATCTACTTGGTACCTTCTCCCATCCCCAAATCTTAATTTTCCCATACTAAGTTTTTTTTACTTTAAAACCCCACATTAAACCCATCATCTGCCACTTTCTTACCCCCCCACCCACTAAAACCAGACTCCCCTTATAATTTTTAAATTCTTTCCTGTGAAGTATACCCCCCCGGGTTTTTACTGTACATCCTCTGTATTTCTTCTTTTTTTTTTTATATATTGAAATTTACTTTGCCCCTGTCCCCTTTCTTGTGATACTCACTTTATCAGTCCATGTGATTATAATACTTCCCAATTTTGGAAGGGCCTTAAAGGGGGTTTTTTGGGGATGGGAGTTTGCCGCCTTGGGGTTTGGGGGGCCACTCCCCTTTTTATGTGAAAAAACCCCCTCTTTTTTCAAAGCCCCCCCCCCTTTTTACATTGCGTAAAAAGCTTTGAGGAATGCTGATCGGGGGATTGGTATATTCGCTTTACTGGGGGTTGGATCCCCCAACCCGCTTTCCAAAATTTGGTAAACCACTAATCGCTTTACTTCGGGCCCCCAGTACAATGTGGTCCCCTGCCCAAGTGATGTCAGGCAGCATCCAGATGCTTTCCCCGGCACCCCCAAATTTTTAAAGAGAAACCCCGCAGCCGAAAAAAAAAGTACTCCGATGTATAAAAAGTGTTATACTGCCATAAGGCTTGGTAAAAAACCAACATTGAAACTTTGACTAGTTTGGCCCTTTTCGCCATATATGCGACAGTGAAAAAAGGCGCAAAGCGTTTTTTGGGCGTTTTCTGCAAGGTTTTTGCCCTGGCTACTAATATGTATGGGTGGAAACCTTGTCCAAATCCTCATCAAAAATTTCCTCTTAAGAAGCGTGTTTCAGGTTAGGTTTTGATGCTGTTTTTGGGCGAAAAAATCCCCTCTAAACACACCAAATAAACTGTTTTTAAAAAACCCAATAGGCATGCCCAATAGTGTATTTAAAAGCCAGACTTGACATGACCCGGTACAAATAAAATATGGCAGGCCCCCGGGAGGAAAAAAATTCCCCGCCGGTGGGTTTTCCCAATTGGTGACAAACCTACCTACAGGAATTTTACCAACTCTTTAGGGGGAAACCCGGGGGATTCCCTCTTTTTTAGGGGCTTCCCTGAGACAGGGAAGGTTGGGAAGTATACTTATACCCCTCTGATCTTTGTCCCTTATTCCTTTTAAATTCTTTAATATTATAATTCTTCAGTTTTTTTTCTCCTCCCCATAACCCCCCTTTTTTGACTTTTATATTTTGTTTTTTCCCTTTTTCTTAAATTTTTTAAATATTTGACATAGCCCGCACCCCCCGATTTTATTTTTTTCACTCTACGTTTTCTTTATTTTACCTACACCGTATTTTAGAACGGTTTGGGGTTGAAAAAAAGACAAAGCCGCTCAAGGACCCTAATCCCCTTTCTATCTGAAGAATTCAGGAGTACAGAATCCAGCTCACTTGCAGCAACTCTAGAAGAGCCTCCACCACTCATTCATATGAACTCATCACAGTTTGGATGTACTCATTCTTGCAGTCTTACAAAAAAGAAAAAATTTGGGGCCCTTACATTTCCCCGCATCAGGGAAAGGGGAACTCAGAAATCCTAATATTTGTCTCCCTTTCCCCAAACGAACCGTACATGCAAGTTTCCCGCTTGTGGGCCCAAGACGTGAGTTTCCCCTTTCCCAAAATACCCGTCCCCTCCCCTTTTCCCTTTTAAAAATTTTAAGCAATAATTTTTGTACTCGTATCTACTAATAAAATACACTTCATTTTTTTATAGATATTAGTGTTTCGTGGGTTTCTACTCTATAACTATAACAATGTCTCACTATCGACAGCAGTACTTTTTAAATTCTGATACCTCTCCGATATACGAATTCGACTGCCCCGTCACAACCTTTTGATTTTTTGGCTGCACAATAGTGAAGGTATACATTTAGTTTTTTTTTTCCCAAATGAGTGACCTTCTTTCACTTGTGATTTATATTTGTTTCATAGTGTAAAAATGGGTTAAAAACATTATGGCTGACATTTATGAATTCTGCCACTGATAAACCAGTTCTAAATCGCTTTAAAAAGGGAGTATAGATGCAAGAATGTATGACCCTGTTCTTCTGCAGTTCATACATACAGGCGCAGTGTAGTGCCAATACTATAACTCAGGCAGACCACCTGGTCTGGCTGTTCTAACTGTACTGCGCCAAAGTTTTGGGGTCAAAGAATCATAAATATGTCTACTTCTACGAATGTGGTGCGACGCCCCCAGAATGCCAAAGTTTGGAGTACGTCTGTTCATACATCTATATAAAACTGGTCCAATACAGCTTTTTGACGCCAGAATTCTGGCACAGCCGCATTCATACATGTCAACCTATATGTACCTTTCCAGTGCTAACCTGCAATGTAATAATGTTCTAAATTCGTATGAGACCCTTTCCAGAAGATGTGTTTAAAGTCTATCTTGTACAGAACAACATATCAGAATTTTTTTTGAGGCATTGAAGCACAAATCATTACAAAATTCACATGCAAATCCAACAGAGAAAACAGATAAAGACGATTAAGTCCTAAAACAAAAATTTGAGAACAATCCTGTAAGCAATATATACCAATTTTACCTGTAAGCAATATATACCAATCAGCCATAAGAACCACCTGCCTTATATTGTGTATGTCTTCCTTGTTCTACTAAGACAGCACAAGCTAGTGACAGACATGCTGATTCCAGCGCTGTGTCCCTTATTCTGTAAGATGCTGTAGTTTTAGAGCATTTAATGCTCAAATCTTATTCATGAGCAGCTGTTAGCTCCGCCCACCAAAGGCTAGTCCCCGCCCTCCTGGCAGTTATTCATGTTTCTACCTACTCAAATAGGTTTATCAGTTGAGGTGGGTGGGGCTAGCCTCAGGTGGGCGGGGTTTGAAAACGGACAATTTTCATGACTCTTTTTCTAGCTGAAAACTGCAGATTTGAACACTAAATACTCTAAAACTGCTGCATCTTACAGAATAAGGGACACAGCGCTGGAATCAGCATGTCTGTCACTAGCTTGTGCTACCCTCAGCCGGGGGGCATAGACTATGTGATTGGTTCTCTTTAATGGCAGATCCTTTAACACCCTTAAAGGGGTTGTATTACTATAAAGATTATAGTTTACAACGAAGGGACCAAAAATCTAAGCATGTATGTCTTTTTTACCATTAGCAAAGTGCTATGGCTTTGAGAACAAGCTCTTTAATGTGTGCTTAGCAACTTTGTTCGAGCCCAGGTAGGCTTATGCCCCGCTAATGTATTACAGGCCGTCGGCTGAGTGTCATATGTTGCCTAGGGCGCAGACGAGAATGCGGACGAAGAAGAGAAAGAGAGATGCAGTCCCATGTAAATCACTTGTGTGACTCATGTGCAGTCACATGTAAATAAAAAACCATAACAGCGGTACACAGCATTCCCATATAAGATGTGCAGACCATCGCAAATTACATACAGAGTGAGAACAGCGCTGTACTTTGTAGTCCTACGTAAAACTTTTACGACAAGTCCCACATAAAACACTTTTGTGACTCATACACCCAAGAGTTCTTAAAGTGCTTAGCTCGGTTATCTTTGTGCCCCTGTACATGATATTTAGAGATTCTCTGGTGACCGATATAGTACCAGGAGACTGGCGCAAGGCAAATGTAGTTCCCATCTTCAAAAAAGGCTTCAAGTCTTTCCCAGGTAATTATAGACCAGTGCGTTTGACATCTGTTGTGGGAAAAATGTTTGAGGGGCTCATAAGGAACTATATACAGGAATATGTGGACAAATACAATATTATTAGTGATTGCCACAGTTTACTAAGGACTAGAGCTGTCAAGACCAATCTGATCTGTTTTAAAAAAGAGGTAGTAGAAGTCTGGACAGCGGGGAGGCTGTGGAATTGTTTTTAGACTTTGCAAAGGCGTTTGACACGTCCCGCATAAGCTTGTTAGGAAAATTTAGAATCCATGGGTTAGAGATATTCGTGTGTAATTGGATTAAAAACTGGCTGTTTGGATCTACTCAGAGTGTGGGTAAATGACTCCAACTCTGAGTGGTCCCCGGATTTTGAGTGGTGTGCCGCGGGGACTCAGTTTTGGGGTCCTCTCTTATTTAAAGTATTATTAACGATATAGTGGAAGGGATCAAGAGCACGGTTTCATTTTTTGGAGATGACACCAAGCTATGCAGGGTAGTGGAATATATGGAAGATACTCATAAATTGCAAGCAGACCTGAACACACTGAGTGCTTGGGCATCCACTTGGCAAATGGGGTTCAATGTGGATAAAAATGAAGGTCTGCATCTGGGGAGAAATAATCTACAGGGATCATATGTCCTAGGGGAGAAAAAACTTGGAGAATCGCTTGTTGAGAAAGATCTGGGCGTTCTTGTGGATCATAGACTACAGAACAGCATGCAATGTCAATCAGCTGCCTCTAGGGCAAGTAAGATATTGGCGTGCATTTAAAGAGGCATGTACTCGCGGGACAAGGATATAATTCTACTGCTGGGCTTAATGTCCTTGTCTCTCTCCCTTCACCCACATTTTCCACATCCTTGGTTGAACTTGATGGACACGTGTCTTTTTTCAACCGTACTAATTATGTAACTATACGCAGTCCCACGTAAATAAAAAAACAGAAAGAACACAGCGGTACACAGCAGTCCAATGTGAGATGTGAAGTCCCATGAAAATTACATACAGAGAGCGAACACAGCTGTACTGTGCAGTTCCATGTAAACCCATCCAGATAAAGCATGTAGTTTTAATCTGCAGATATGTAGGTCAAAGGTGTAATCATATGCAGGATATATAACTGTGTATAGAGAGACAGAAAAAAAAATCACTCATCTTTCCCAGAGTCCTGAATGTCAAATGCCCATTCTAGTTACAAAGTACAGTGCCTTGCGAAAGTATTCGGCCCCCTTAAACTTCTCAACCTTTTGCCACATTTCAGGCTTCAAACAAAGATATAAAATGTAAATTTTTTTGGTGAAGAATAAACAAGTGGAACACAATTGTGAAGTGGAAGGAAATTTATTGGATATTTTAAACTTTCGTAAAAAAACAAAAAAAAACAAAACTGAAAAGTGGGGAGTGAAATATTATTCGGCCCCTTTACTTTCAGTGCAGCAAACTCACTCCAGAAGTTCAGTGAGGATCTCTGGATGATCCAATGTCGTCCTTAATGACTGATGATGATAAATATAATCCACATGTCTGCAATCAAGTCTCCGTATAAATGCACCTGCTCTGTGATAGTCTCAGGGTTCTGTTTAAAGCGCAGAGAGCATCATAAAGACCAAGGAACACACCAGGCAGGTCCGTGATACTTTTGTGGAGAAGTTTAAAACTGGATTTGGATACAAAAAGATTTCCCAAACTTTAAACATCCCAAGAAGCACTGTGCAAGGATCATATTGAAATGGGAGAAATCAGACCACTGCAAATCTACCAGACCCGGCCGTCTCTCTAAACTTTCATCACAAACAAGGAGAAGACTGATCAGAGATGCAGCCAAGAGGCCCATGATCACTCTGGTTTGAACTGCAGAGATATACAGCTGAGGTGGGAGAGTCTGTCCAAAGAACAACAATCAGTCGTTCACTGCACAAACCTGGTCTTTATGGAAGAATGGCAAGAAGAAAGCCATTTCTCAAAGATATCCATAAAAAAGTCTTGTTTAAAGTTTGCCACAGGCCTCCTGGGAGACACACCAAACATGTGGAAGGTGCTCTGGTCAGATGAAACCAAAATCTAACTTTTTGGCCACAATGCAAAACGATTGTTTTGCGTAAAAGCAACACAGCTCATCACCCTGAACACACCATCCCCACTGTCAAACATGGTGGTGGCAGCATCATGGTTTGGGCCTGCTTTTCTTCTCCCTGTGGAAGATGGTTAAAATTGATGGAGCCAAATACAGGACCATTCTGGAAGAAAACCTGTTGGAGTCTGCAAAAGACCTGAGACTGGGACGGAGATTTATCTTCCAACAAGACAATGAACCCAAACAAAGATCAAAATCTAAAAATGGAATGGTTCACAATAAACGTGTCCAGGTGTTAGAATGGCCAAGTCACAGTCCAGACCCGATTTCCAAAACGAGGAAAACTGTGGAAAGAGCTGAAAACTGCTGTTCACAAACGCTCTCCATCCAAACCTCACTGAGATCGAGCTGTTTTCCAAGGAAAAATGGGGAAGGGAATTTTCAGTCTCTCGATGGGCAAAACTGAATAGAGACATACCCCAAGCGACTTTCAGCTGTAATCGCAGAGAAAGGTGGCGTTACAAAGTATTAACTTAAGGGGGACAAATAATTCTGCATGCCCCACTTTTCAGTTTTTTATTTTTTACAAAAGTTTAAAATATCCAATAAATTTCATTCCACTTCACAATTGTGTCCCACTTGTTGTTGATTCTTCACCCAAATAATTAAAATTTTATATCTTTAGGTTTGAAGCCTGAAAAGTGGCAAAAGGTTGAAAAGTTCAAGGGGTCCGAATACTTTCGCAAGGCACTGTATGTAGAAAGAGCAAGAAATTTAGATATACACTATCGAGTTGCACTAAGCTTTTCACTTCCAATTATTCAAATGACCGCCAAGAACCTCTCCCTTCCCCCAGCTCACACAGAATGAATCCTCACATGCACACTATGGGGGCATGTCTGCAGAGAGTGAAGATACTCCCAGCTGGTAGGAGAAACATGCCCCTCCGTTTCACAAGTTCTGCTTAGCAACCAGCATAAAAGGCTACCAAATGCTGAAACGAGACAACCCCTTTAAGTAATGAGGTAGGACACCCATTGATAAAACTTGCTTTTGCAGAACATCCCACAGATGCTCAATTGGATTAAGATTTGGATTATCTGGAGCCCAAGTCAACACCGTGAAATCGTCACATTCCTCAAACTACTACTGAAAAATATTTTTGCCGTTTCAGAACACATTAACTTGGTTTCCCCCAGGCGCCAATCTGGTCATTGTAAAAGTAACGATGTCATTGGATGGGAGAGTCCTATTTGATCATGTTTTAGTCTCGCACTGTGTCAATCTAATGGTTACACATTCGGTTTTCTACAATGGTTAGAGGCAGCTCCAGAAACTGACTTATAAGTTACAGCTCTTTTCTTAATGCAGTTACGAAACAGGGATCCAAAAGATATAAAGGATCCAAAAGACCGGGTGGAGACCTGCACCTCCCACTGTCACAAGACTGTGAGTGATCGCTAGGAGATGATCCAACGTGACATTTTAGTACGTCATGGCGACACTAAAGGATGTAAGGAGTGGGCTCACTTGAGAGTTATTTTGTCTTCAATCCCAGGTCCGAATCGACCTCGGTTGGTGGTTAGTCTCCTCCGCGCTCCATCAGAGAAAGTCTTTTTTGCCCAAGCAATGGCTGATCACCACCACAGACGCCAGCACCTTCGGGTCTTGGTCTCTGGTCCCTCAAAGAATTCATCCTCCATATCAATGCTAGAATTCATGGCCATCTTTCTAGCACTGTTGCATTGGTCATCCCTCATTCAGGGTTGCTAGATTCGGATTCAGTCCGAAAACACCACGGCGGTGGCCAATCTAAATCGTTTGGGTGGCACCAGGAACCGGGCGGCTTTTCTGGAAGCCTCAAGTATCCTTTGCTGGGCGGAGCATTCAATTCTGATCTTGTCTGCAATTTTCATTCCAGGGGTGGAAAACTGGTTGGCCACATCATCTCAGTCTAGCATCAGCTGATCCCGGGGAGTGGGCCCTTCTATCAAAGATTTTTCACCTTCTCTGACTGAGGTAGTGCACGCCAGAAGTCGATCTTTTTGCGTCTTGCCTCAATCATCATCTCCTGAGGTATGTATCCATGACAAGGTGAAGTCTCACTCTTCGTCAGATTCAGTAATCTGGACCATGATTCGGGCCTCAATCCTCCCGGATCTATTACTGCACCTGGAATGCCTTTTTTACCTGGGCTGAGTCCCAGGGGTTTTACCCATTGGTATGTTCCATTCCTAGGGTGCTTTCTTTTCTTAGGTCAGGCCTGGAGCTTTGGCTCGGCTTTTCTTCCCCGAAAGGGCAGGTTTCTTGCTCATTCTGTCCCACCAGTTCGTAGGCCTATGGAGCCGTGGGATTTAAATCTTGTTTTGAAGGGTATGCAGTCTTCACCATTTGAGCCTTTAAGTGAAGTGTCCCTGCGTTTGCCTTCATGCAAAGTGGCCTTCTTGTTGGCCATTACTTCCATCCGCTGAGTGTCCAAACTGGTGGCTCTGTCTTGTTTATCACCTTTCTTGATATTTTATAAGGAAAAGGTTGTCCTACGTCCCGTTCCTTCATTTCTCCCTAAGGTGGTTTCGTCATTTCATATTAATGAGTACATAGTCCTGCCCTCTTTTTGCCCCTTGCCTTCTCATCCCTTAGAGATGTCATTACAGTGTTTAGACGTTGTCAGGGGGTTCTATCAGATCCATACCTTGGCCTCGACTGAAGCAAGCCTTGGCCATAATCTACTTCAGGCAGCAGAGTGCCAAGGGCTGCCACTGCTGATGAATTTATTAGTTGTTACATTTTTGTCTTCCTCCCTCTGGGCCTGCTATTGAACATCGCAAGGTGCTGTGTCCTCTAATGAAATTGACGAGAAATTGGGATTTTTGTACTTACCATAAAATCCTTTTTTCGTCTCATTCATCACAGGTTCTTCCCTTTTTTTATTGTCCTTTTCCGATTCCCATTTGATGTTTTTTCCTTGGAGTCAGACTATGGTTTATTGTCTTTGCTACGGCTTTTGTACCAACTGAGTAGCCGGCCGTCAGTAGGAGGAATATAGTCCATCAGGGCGGATCCAACACGTTTGGTTCTGCCTAGTGTCAGTCTCCTAGGGCGAGGGCCAACAACCAAGGTGCTATGTCCCACAATGAATCAGATGAGAAAAGGATTTTATGTTAAGTACAAAAATCCCAATTTTTGGAAGGCTTCACCTGTTCTGATTCTACAGGGACTTTGCACCCAACAAAAGCTACATTCCAAAAGCAAAATAGTGTTCCACTTTGAAGAAATAGATTAATACATTTATAAGCAAAATTATTATAAGGAAAAATGTAATTTGTTAATTTTCATGTCCCAATGTTCTAATAATCAGTGAAATGTATGCAGGTCAGTATACTCACTACACCCTTGGATGTATTTCTTAATGGGTTTAGGTTTCAAAATTAGGTCCTTTAAGAGTTGTTTATTAAGTGTTAAAGGTGTCAAATTGTACGCTTGGGCTACATATAGGATTTTTCTGAAAATGGCAAAATCAGGGGAATCAATATTGATTTGCATTTCCCTGTTAACATTTACTGTGCTACATTACAAAAGGAAAATATTAAAATTAAAAATCTGCAAAAAAAATTAAAAAATGATGCCAACATAAAGTAGACATATGGCAGATATTAATAATTTACTATTTTGATTTCTATGACTGTCTTGTGTGCAGAAAGGTATAGATTTTAAAGATGGCAAAGTTTTATACATTTTCATAACTTTTTGATATTTTTCTACAAATAAACCAGAACTGTAAGAACCAAAATAATTACTAACCTAAAGCACAATGAATCAAAAAACAATCTCAAAACCACAGGGATACATAAAACGGACTTAAAGGGGTTGTCTCACTACATTAATTCATCTTATCTCAGTCCTGTTTTCTCAATTTTCAATTTCATTTTTGAATTCAGGGGCGTTTACTGGCTTCTACTGGCTTTACAGGCATGGAGCTGCTGTGGACACCAGATCTGTAGCTACAGCGACCAGTGCCTGCAGTCTATCAGGAGAAAGCTATCAGGACTGTAGCTATAGAGACCTGAGAAGCTGATGCAGCCCATACAAGGGGGTATCTAGGAATAGATAGGACACTGGTAATGGGCACATATTGCAAAGTGACTTGTTTTTGCAAGAACTTTAACGTAAAAAGTAATCCTTTTAGTGAGACAACCCCTTTGACTTGAAAAATCAAACTTGGGTCTTAAAAAGCACCCATCACCAACACACAAAACACACTTTCTCAAATACAAATCATTAGCAAATCAGAGGATTTCCAGCTACTAGTGTAATAACACCCTGCTTGAGGGTAGCAGTACAAAGCTTCTCATTGTACTTACAGGTTCTCCCCTCTACAGTGGACTCTCCCAGGTCAGAAGCCGGAAGTCTCACAAAGCTGTCAACATAGCAATCCATTATGCTGCGATGAGCCAGACTTGACTCGACTTCAGTCCTGTCTTAAAGGGCCAGTGTTTGTTTTTTTAAACTGAATTATAGGTGAAATGCTTTCATTTTCCTAATTAAATATATTTGAGAAAATGTTTATATTGCAGTATTCTATTAGTGCTTAAAGGGGTTTTGCCACGAAGAAAAATTGTTGTGGGAAGCTTGCAAATAAAATATTATTTTCAGCATAATTAAATGTTCTGTACAATTTTTGTTTTAGCTGCTACCTTAGTGATACTTAGTGTAAAGCTGGTCTCTAGTGGATCCGACCAGTGGCAAGAGCTCCTCAGACCTGGCCGCAAATGCTCAGAAATCACCTCTCCTCTCAGTCGGCTACCCTCAGTCTCTTCCCTGCCTAGTAATAACACACACTCACCTCTGAGCGAGTTTTCAATCCCAGGTGCTGTCATTCTACTCCTGACCTCTGTACTCTTTAGTAATTAGTCAAACAGTGCAGATGAATTAAAAACAAAAAAAGAAACCTCAATCAAGTATGTGCATTGTGACCCCCTCCGCCCCCATGTTTGGTTCCTGTAGGGATTTGAACCTGGGTAAACGTGCTAACCACTCAGCCATATTGTAACTACTCATAGATATGACATTTTAGGTTACTTTACATAAGCAGACCTTTGTTTAACTAGCGTGAGCTCAAGGTGGGGAAAGGCATGGTGATATCAAGCCTGCCGGGTCACATGCTATGCAGTTCAAATAAATTATACACGCGCCCTTTTGAAGACACTGAAAGCTGAAGAGAGAACATGAACTGCCTTTGTAGTAAAATGTGCCTCCTCTTAGAGGAGGAAAAAATTATCTTGGAAACTAAATCCAAGAAATTGAAGGAGTTAATAGATCATACCCTTAAATTTAAGGGGGATCCTGATTTTGCTCGACAGAACAGGCCCTACAAAACTCCATAGAGAAATATCAGAATGTATTGAAAGTTAGGAAACACAAAGAGTACGTACTTTATTTTTACAAGAGTTTAAAGAAAAACGTGCATTCCAATTCCTTTTAGAGGATAATAAGTGCATTAATTGGGACACATTTATATCATCCTTTGACACGGACTCTTCAGATCCAGAGTCAAGGAATCGGTCAAACCACAGAATCCATCTCGGAGCAGAAAAAGCAGGAGGTAGATCCAGAGGACGAGGTAGATGGAACTCATCACAAAGAAATCAAGACTATCGAAGGTGACGTTATCTGTCACCTCCACTACACTAAGGAAGACCATCCTCTATGGCATCCTCATCATCATCTTTTTTAGAGGAATACTGGGATACCATTTGGGCTTAGAGAACTTCAGCAGGTGAAATATTAGATAATAATGAAATTATAAACCTGTCCGATAGAGAACTCACAGATAATGAAATCAAAGTACTAACAAAAGGCCTTCATACCGATGGTGAGATTTAACTTAATTCAGTTGCGCAGAAGATATAAATGTATTTGTAAGGAGACTTAAATGGCACACATTTTTTGAAGCAAAAGATCGCCAAGTAGCCAAATCTTTAGGTATAGATGTGGTTGAATTAGCAGATGTTAGAATCCTTGCTGAATTATCAGAGAATACAGGAGGAAGTACTGGGTTAAAAAAAAAAAAAAAAAAGTACTTGAATGCCTGCTCCTCTGGAATGCCCGGAGATTGATATCTTCCAACCAACTAGACCCGCCCACTTGATGCTAGCTCCAACCACTCAACTTATTAACCTATTTCTTTGAATTGACAGAAACCTGTGAATGACAGGTGGGTGAGGCTAACACCTGCTCATGAATAATCTAGACTTTTCTGGCTGCAAACTTCCAGATTTAAGCATTAAATGATCTGAAACAGCTGCATCTTACAGAACAAGGGACACAGCGCAGGAAACAGCATGTCTGTCACTAGCTTGTGCTGTCTTCAGTAAGGGTGGCATAACCTATGTGACAGGTTCCCTTTAACGGTGGATCATGATGCAAAATTAGCCTCAATTGATGTAGAGGCCCATTACAGCAGTTTCCCACATGAGGGTTACAAGCTGTGGGGTTCTGTCGATGAATTGAATCAATTCAAGAATTGATTGTGTTCACTGAATTGGATTCCTTTCATCTTGAATCATAATTACTTTGTATTTGAATCAAAGGTTCACCAGCAGCTCAGGGGTACAGCTATGGGGAGCGCATGTGCTCCCAAATATGCAAATTAGTTACTGGGCTGGTGGGAGTAGACCATAGTGTTCACAAAGGATAATCAGAGATTCACAAATAACATCTTAATGTGGGGCCGCTACATAGATGATATTATTTTGTGGAATGGTACCACGGAAGACTTTCAGATTTTTGTTGATCATTTAAACATTAACAATACAGCTATGAAATTTACCTTTGAGATAAAGAATAAAAGACTATCTTTTCTGGACTTTTCTATATCACCAAGGATAAGACTGGGAATCTAAACACAAAAGCGCTTAGGAAACCCACAGCAATAAATAGCTTATTCTGGTATTAAAGCTACCACTTGAAGAATCTGAAAGGTCAGTTCCTTCAGGTTCAAAGGAACTGTTCATGGTGAGTTGATTTTGTATATCAAACTGGCGAATTGAAAGGTAACCTCGATTACTCGGGCATTCTAACTTTTGTTACTGAAAAGGCTTAGCACTCAGCACCTGAACAGGTCTAGACTACTGTTGAAAAATAAAAATACAAGAGATGGAAACAACTTAGCAAGCATTGTTGCAAACTTTGACAAATGACAGTTACATAGTACGGTTGAAAAAAGACATATGTCCATCAAGTTCAACCAAGGGTGGGGAAAATGTGGGTAAAGAGAGGGGGAGAAGGAGTTAAAGCCTAGTTTCCTCTACTGATTAAAGCTTGAAACCCATAAGTCCAGAACCAATCTGCTCTAGGGAAGATTTCATTTTTTTTCCCCAGAGTTGCCATCAGACTGGATCTAGAATTTTATATTACTACATACGTATTCATATTTTTTATATATGTTTCAAGTAGTTATCTAAGCCTTGAAACTTGCAACGGTTTCTGCTGTAACCACCTTCTTAGGCATGCTATTCCACAGGTTTACAGTTCTCACAGTGAAGAACGCCCCTCTCCTCTGAAGATTAAATCCTTTTTTCTCCAGGCGAAGGCAATGTTCCCTTATCTTTTGAGGGGGCTTTACATGAAATAATTTTTCCCCATACTTTTTGTAGGGACCATTTATATACTTATATAATTAATCTTTTCTCAAGACTAAACAAGTTCAATTTTTTCAACCTCTCCTCATAACTAAGATGGTCCATTCCCCTTATAAGTTTGGTTGCTCATCTTTGCACTCTCTCTAGCTCCATTACATCTTTTCTATAGACTGGAGCCCAGAAATGAAAAGTATATTCCAAGTGAGGCCGCAACAAGGCTTTATAAAATAACATCCTTGTCTCGCGAGTCCTTGCCTCTTTTAATACACGCCAATATCTTGCTTGCTTTAGAGGCAGCTGATTGACACTGCACGCTGTTCTGTATATCTATCATCTACAAGAACGCCCAGATCTTTCGCAACAAGCGATTCTTCCAGTTTTTCTCCCCCTAGGACATATGATGTCTGCAGATTATTCGTACCCAAATGCAGAACCTTACATTTATCCACATTGAACCTCATTTGCCGAGTGGATGCCCAAACACTCAGTGTCTCCAGGTCTGCTTGTAATTTATTAACATCTTCCATAGATTGTACTACACAGCTTGGTGTCATCTGCATAATTAGAAACAGTGCTATTAATCCCCTCCATTATAACATTAGTAAATACATTGAATAAAAGAGGACCTAATACTGAGCCCTGGTGCACACCACTCATGACCGTGGACCACTCAGAGTAGGAGTCATTTACCACCACTCCCTGTGTACGATCCGATAGCCAGTTTTTAATCCAATTTCACACCTTTATTTGTAACCCAATGGATTTTAATTTACCCAATAAACGCTTATGAGGGATAGGGTCAAACGCCTTTGCAACTATACAAACACTATATCCACAGCCACCCTGCTATCCAGACTTCTACTCACCTCTTTATAAAAACAGATAAGGTTGGTCTGACAACTTCTGTCCTTAGTAAAACCATGCTGGCAATCACTTAGAATATTATATTCAGCCACATATTCCTATATATAGTCCCTTATGAGCCCCTCAAACAGTTTTCCCACACTTTCCCTTACTGGTCTATAATTACCTGGGCAAAACTTGGAGCCTTTTTTGAAGATGGGAACTACATTTGCCTTACGCCAGTCTCCTGGCACTATAAGTCACCTGAGAATCTCTAAATATCATATACAGGGGCACCCCGATAACCGAACTGAGCTCTTTAAGAACTCTTGGGTGTAAGCCATCTGGGTCTGGTGTTCACATTCAGTTTATTTAACTTGGCTTGGACCATTTCTACACTCAGCCAATTAATTATATCAGATGATGTACAGGAAGGGAAGATCTCTCCTTAAGGAGAGCACCGAACGAACGGCTTGTAGAGTTTTTGTTTTGCCTTTTCGCCCTCTACTTAGCATCTGCATATCACAAGGCATTATGGGAAAGGGGCTGAGAAGCCCACAGCGCCCTCTGTTGGTTGTAACAAATCCTCAATTTGCTTTTGACCCACCGAGTCTTGAGAAAGCAAAAAGGATTTTTTAGCCAAGCCAGAAACTCTCATCTACAGACAACGCTGTTTTGGGTTTTTTTTTGTCCCTCTTCAGTGCAGAGTAGAGAAGATACTGGCTGGCTGTGTGGGAGGCATCGGGTAGCTCAGGAAGGGAAGATCTCTCCTTAAGGAGAGCACCGAACGAACGGCTGTAAAGTTTTTGTTTTGCCTTTTCCGCCCTCTACTTAGCATCTGCATATCACAAGGCATTATGGGAAAGGGGCTGAGAAGCCCACAGCGCCCTCTGTTGGTTGTAACAAATCCTCAATTTGCTTTTGACCCCACCGAGTCTTGAGAAACCCCAAAAAGATTTTTTGCCAAGCCGGTATCCTTAAATTTAAAACCCAAAAACGCTGTGGGCTTTTTGTCCTTTTCCCCATTGCCTGGATATAGAAAATGATAACGGGACTGGCTGTACTGGGGCGCCCACGGTACCAAGGAAGATTCCCCTTAAAGGGAGAGCACCGAACGAAGCTTGTAATTTTTTGTTTTGCCTTTTCGCCCTCTACTTCACCCTGCATACAAAAGGGCATTTGGGGAAAGGGGGCTGAGAAGCCCACAGCCCCCCGGGGGGGTTGTAACAAATCCTAAATTTTTGTTTTTGACCCACCGATCTTGAGATACGGCTTGGCAAAAAAACCCTTTTTGCTTTCTAAAGACTGGGTGGGTCAAAAGCAAATTGAGATTTGTTACAACCAACAAGGGCGCTGTGGGCTTCTCAGCCCCTTTTCCCCATAATCCTTGTGATACAGATGATTATTAACATACGGCACCGCCTACATCCACACTGGGCCCGACCCCTACAGCTCCAGCACTGCACCCATTAGTACTGACACCACCTGCACCCGCACTAAGCCCGCCCCTATCAGCTCTAGCACTGTTTCCATTAGTGATGACACCTCCTACATCTGCACTGAGCCCGCCAACACCAGCTACTTTCGACTCATTCGCATATACAGAGCTGAAGAACCTATTTAGTACCTCTGCCTTCCCCTGATCCCCAGTGACCAGCTACCCATTGCTGTTATTTAAAGGTCCTACATGCTCTGACTTTGGCTTCTTGGCCAGGGCTGTGGAGTCGGTAAGCCAAAGCTCCAACTCCGACTCCTAAATTTTCCTGACACCGACTCCCGATTCATACATGGCACATGTTTAACTGATAACTTTACTGTAGCAAAATGGTAACATCAGGCTATTTATCACCTTATGGTACAATAATCAAGCCATTTAGGTAGAACATACACTGACAAGTAAAATGGTAACAATGGTTTTAAACTTTTGACTTTCAGGCTCCATATTTCACCATCCACTACAGCTTTGAACATGAGACTCCCATCATTTTATAGACAATCATCTTGCCTATCTTATAGATTTAGTATTTAGCATCTGCTTAGTTCTGCAGATGTAACTGCATTGTTACCCACAAATCAAAATTTGACTTTCAGCTCTGCCTGAATTCTTCTGGGCTCTGGATCTGAGTCAAGTATATCTTGATCAAAATCTGATTCCCATCTTGAAGAAGGCCATGTATTGACGGGCCGAAACGTTGCTATGGTGTTTTTCACTTTGGAATAAAGTTCACTCCTGCTTTTAAGATGCTGTCGTCCAAAACCATTATTTTCTGGCATGGAATTATACATCTCTCCTTCAGTAGATGGCTTGGGATTTTACATTACACCTTTAGTAGATGGCATGGGTTTATATATTATACCTTTAGTAGACAGCATGGGATTATATATTACACAGTTAGTAGATGGCATGAGATTACATGAGATATTGTGGGGACCTATACAGTGTGGAAAAAAGTATTTAGTCAGCCACCAATTGTGCAAGTTCTCCCATTTGAAAAGATGAGAGGCCTGTAATTGACATCACAGGTAGACCTTAACTATGAGAGATAAAGTGAGAAAACAAATCCAGAAAATCACATTGTCTGATTTGGAAAGTATTTATTTGCAAATTATGGTGGAAAGTAAGTATTTGGCCAAAAACAAAAGTTCTTCTCAATACTTTATTATATATCCTTTGCTGGCAATGACAGAGGTGAAATGTTTTCTGCAAGTCTTCACAAGGTTGGCACAAACTGTTGCTGGTATGTTGGCCCACTCCTCCATGCAGATCTCCTCTAGAGCAGGGATGTTTTAGGGCTGTTTCTGGGCAACACAGACTTTCAACTCCCTCCAAAGGTTTTCTATGGGGTTGAGATCTGGAGACTGGCTAGGCCACTCCAGGACCTTGAAATGCTTCTTACAAAGTCACTCCTTCGTTGCCCTAGCGGTGTGCTTGGGATCATTGTCATGCTGAAAGACCCAGCCACGTTTCATCTTCAATGCCCTTGCTGATGGAAGAAGGTTTGCACTCAAAATCTCATGATACTTGGCCCCATTCATTCTTTCATGTAGATGGATCAGTCGTCCTGGTCCCTTTGCAGAGAAACCGCCCCAAAGCATGATGTTACCACCCCCATGCTTCACAGTAGTATGGTGTTCTTTGGATGGAACTCAGCATTTTCTCTCCTCCAAACACGACGAGTTGTGTTTCTACCAAACAGTTCTACTTTGGTTTCATCTGACCATATGACAATCTCCCAATACTCTTCTAGATCATCCAAATGCGCTCTAGCACACTTCAGATGGGCCTGGACATGAACTGGTTTAAGCAGGGGAACACGTCTTGCACTGCAGGATCGGAGTCCCTGGCAGCATAGTGCGTTACTGATGATAGCCTTTGTTAGGTTGGTCCCAGCCCGTGTGGTTCTGGGATTTTTGCTCACTGTTCCTGTGATTATTTTGACCCCATGAGGTGAGATCTTGCGTGGAGCCCCAGTTTGAGGGAGATGATCAGTGGTCTTGTATGTCTTCCATTTTCTAATTATTGCTCCCACAGTTGATTTCTTCACACCAAGCTGCTTGCCTATTGCAGATTCAGTCTTCCCACTCTGGTGCAGGGGTTCAATTTTGTTTCTAGTATCCTTCGACAGCTCTTTGGTCTTCACCATAGTGGAGTTTGGATGTGACTGTTTGAGGTTGTGGACAGGTGTCTTTTATACTGATAAGTTCAAACAGGTGCCATTACTTCAGGTAATGAGTAGAGAACAGAGGAGCCTCTTGAAGTTACAGGTCTGTGAGAGCCAGAAATCTTGCTTGTTTGTAGGTGACCAAATACTTATTTTCCACCATAATTTGCAAATAATTTCTTTCCAAATCAGACAATGATTTTCGGGATTTGTTTTCTCATTTTGTCTCTCATAGTTGAGGTCTACCTATGATGTCAAATACAGGTCTCTCATCTTTTTAAATGGGTGAACTTGCACAATTGGTGGCTGACTAATTACTTTTTTCCCCACTGTATCCTCAAAGCTGGTTTGTAACACATGGATCTCATTATTCACTGGTCTAGTCCACCTCCCCAGTCCACTTCTCCACCAACCGATACAGTCTTCCCCCTGTCTAACTTATCTAGCCCTGCATTTTCTAGATTGTCCTCCCTCCTCATCCCTAGTTTAAATACTCCCGCACGCCTTCTAGAATTCTCTACCCCAGCACAGCAGACGCCCTTTCCACTCAGGTGCAATTTAACTGTTGAAAACATATTGTACCCCAATGAAAAATCAGCCCAGTGCTCTAAGAACCCAAACCCTTCTGTCCTACACCAAGACTTCAGCCATGCATTTAACTCGCTGAGCTCCTGCGGTCTTTCCTGCACAGCGCATGGCACTGAGGTAAGATACATTGTTGAAAAGCATTGGGACATCTCGACCTAAGACCTAGCCTTAAAGAGTTCACTGCCCTCTTATCAGCAAATTACATACCAATGCGGCCGATCTCTGAGGGACGGACTAGTCCATAACACTAAATACCACTGACCAATTAAGAGCCAATACTGATCCCTGACATTTAACTTATTCTCACAGATAGGGAAAATCATAAAACAGAACTTTTAATAATTACCAAAGATAAAAAAAATAATAAGTAACGAAACAACTGTAATCACATAAATTTATAGCTAAATGTAAGAGAGATACATTCTAGAATACCCTACAGCGTAAAAGCTAGCCCTGGACCAAAAAACCGGGTGGGCCCCAAAAAGGGCTCTGTGTAAAGGAACCTCAACCTAATATAAACTCACAGCACCTTAGTAATCTCTAAATAAAATTGTCCCCACAATTGTTCCACCATGTTTCAATCCTCCCCAAAATGGCTTAAGCTCTCCCCAGGGGTCATGTTTCAGGGGAGATATCTATATTAAATTGTGGCAGATTTGGTCTTTGTGTTTTTAAGGTTTTTCCAAAAAAGGTTTTAATTATTTTTAACTGGGATATTTATTTTTCCCCACAGGCGGTTTATATAATTTTTAAATTGCTTCCCGGGGGAAGGTATTTTGAAATTAAAAAAACAAAATTAAAAAAAATTTTAAAAATAAAACTCCCCTTACCAGCTTAAACCACTGAGCCTCCCCCACTTCTCCCCAAAAGGTGGCGGCGTGATATGCATCACGTCGCCAGGCTGGGGAGGGCTTTTCCCGGCGGTTTCCTCTCTGCACAGAGTAAATTACTCTGGAAACCGGGGAAAAGGGGCGGGGAAGCGATGAGCGGGACTTCTTTGCCCGCTGCACAACTAAAAATGCCGGGTAACAGCAGCACTGACGGCCACCGCATCCTCAGAAAACTCCCCCCGGCCGGGGCAGGCCGCCCAGCATTTACTATTAAAAGCCGGGGGGAAAAAATGCCGCGGGCCACATCCGCCCAGCTAGAGGGGGGGATGGGGCCCCCGCCCCTTTGCCCAGGCCTGGTCTAAGAGGTCTCTTACTGTATGAACAGCATGCGGCTGCAGACCCTATTTATTTGGGCTTTATGCCCCTTAAACTGATAATTTCACAAAAACGGGGCTGGAGCAACCGTCACAGGAAACCCCTTAAATTTAAAGCGAGTTTTCACAGGAAAAGGGATTTACGTTTTATCTACCCTCTCCTGTCCAGCATATTCTTTTTTAAAATTGTAAACAACCTATTTAAGAGCTAAGACACAAATAAAAGTTTTCTTCATATTTAAGATAAAAAAAAAATAATACCTGAATTATGTGATATGTTAACTTGTCCAAGATCCCCTGGGGGACTGATCAGTCCTTAAATTCTGAATTTCCTTAAAACTTCAAAAGCTATGATCGTTCATTGGGCCGGGGGTCCCCCCCCTGTAAAAAATAAAATTAACACATCGTCGCATTAGGGCATAATCAATAACACAACCATCTCTAAAGAAAATGCATTCAAAAAAGGGAAAAAAAAAACATGTAAAGGGGCCAGATGAAAAAGGGAAAATAGGTATATTTTAATATAACCCAAAAAAAATTAAACCTTGGGTTTTGGCCCCGGGGACCTTTATGATGTTCTTTTATTTTCTCTGCAGTTAAACAGGAAAATTCCCACCATGTGGTTAACTCCCCACATGACATGCTTACACTGAATGATAGACATGATGCTGGATGCAGACACAGATGAGAAATGTGTTGGAGCTGCAGTGGGTTTTTTTTTTTTAGCGATTTTGTGGAAAATAAAAGCAAAACTACAGAAAGCCCCACCACCCCGGGCCCTGCACGTAGGGGTTAATTTGGGGACCCTGAAAAGCACTTTTGTGATGTCACTGTATCGTGACCACAGGTCCTACAGGTATAACTACACTACACTGCATACCACTACAGAAAAGGAGGAGCTGTGTATGTAGTAGCAGGGTGAAAGATGTGGGTCTAAGAGGACAGAAGCCCTGGAGGGCAGTGAGGGGGGCCCCAAAACAGGAGTGTTTGAGGGGAAAAAAATTGTAGCTCAACTGCGTGTAGGTACAGTATGAAGGAAAATGTTGTTTAATCCCCGATCCAAAGCACGTTTAAGGGGGAGGGACACCCAAGTGTTATATTGAAACCCTTTGTAAAAATGTTTTTAAAAAACGTGGGCTGTGCAGAAGGGTGGGAAGGGTAAAATTTACCACAACACTAGGCACAGGGATCATATTTTTTTGCATGGGCCAGGGGGTTCTACGGGGACACAAAAAGGGTCAGTGGACCTCAATGCTGTTCATGATGAAAGTTATTTACTCTGAGCAGAAAAAGATGGGCGCCAACAATGCTGAAGACGCCAAGGGGAGACTAAAGCAACAGCCAGGTCGGTACCCTTGCCATCTCTAGAAAGCAGACCCCAAACCCATTTAAATTGGGTTTAAATGGTCTACTTGGAAAAGTTGGCCCGCCTCTCCAACCCCCCTTAAACATGCTTTGGGGGTTTGGGGGTGGGGATTCATCATCGGTTTTTCCCAAAAAGAGCCTCATCACTGTGGGGATGGGCCAAAAAGACGTCCAAATTTTTTGGCCCTTTCCTTTCCTCTTCCAGTCCCCTCTAAACTCGCTGCAATCTGAGGGTGAAAACTCGGGACAAATCTTTAACTCAATGGCCCTCCCCGTCTTTAGAAAACCCTAATTTAAAACCTGGCAAAGGTGAGGTAATGTTGATCCAAATTTTAAGGTGTTGTTCTTGGTCTTGTGAGTCAAAATGTGGAAAAGCATGAAAAAGGAAAGGGCTGTTTTAAATCCCAATTCCCAAATTTTATCCCCCAAAATTTTTTAGGGGATTCCCGGGGCCCAAAAAAAACCCGTTGTGAATTTGCCATTAAGCTCCTTCTTAGAAATCAGCAAGTTGTGCAAATATTACTGAGACATTGAATAGTTGGACATGTGCATTCGAAAGTTAAGAGAAATAAATGAATAAATAAATCCTGAAAGCCAAAAAACCCAATTTTTGTGAAAGGGAAAGTGTATAATTTTTATACCTACATAAAACCCCTATAACAAAAAACCCTGGGGATATAAAATATCTCCCTTTTCATACAATATGTAAAAGACACCATATTCATGTTTTTTTCTCTATTGGGCATAAAAAAGAGATAAAAGTTTACATAAAATTTAAAAATTTTTTGGTGGAATTTTCTCTTAAAAAAATAAAGTTTATTTTTGATGACATTCCCTTTTTAAAAAATGTTTTTTAAAAGTTAAAAAACTTTTTTAAAATGTTTTTTAATAATTTTTTAATCCCCCGGGAAATTTTCCCTTTGGCCACTAAGCCTGTCGTTTTGGGCCCTTCCCCTTCTGGGAGAGAAAGTTTCAGCTGTTTTGTCATTACAAACACAAAGAGGGTAAACTGAAAGGGGACACCATGTAATTTAAAAACCCCCAGGAATTTCCCCCTCCCCAAAAGGGGATTTTTACAGTTTTACCCCTTTCCCCCTCCCTGCAAAAGCGAAATAGAAAAACCCTTTTATAGAAGTCAATTTTGGGAAATGGGTGACCTTTAAAGGCCCCCTATTGCATGGAAATAAATGCAAAAACATCCTCTGGGCTGCTGTAAAAGCGGGGAAAAAAGGCTTAGTGGCCCAAAGTGAAAAAAGCAAGATTTAAAAAATCATTTAAAAAATTAAAAGAAAGGAAAACGGGAAAAAAAAATTCCCAAAAAAAAAAGTGTTTAACCCTAAAAAGGGACTTAAACAAAGGGGGTTAAATTTTTTTTTAAAAAACATTTCCCCCTTTTTACTTTTGACTTTGGCCCAAAAGTTTTTGAATATCCTTCCACAAACTTTTCACCAAAAAGTGGATAAAGGGAAATTTTGGGAAATTCCTCCTGACCCAAAAATGATGGGAAAAAGGCCATGTTTGTAAAAAAAAAATCCCCCCTTGCTCACCCTCCCTTTTCAGCTTTTGGGGGAAAAAAATTTTTTAAAAGGATTGAGATCAAGGCGACGGGCCCCTCCCAAATTTATTGATTGGTTTTTTCCTTAAGACACTTTTAACCATTTTTTTCAGTAGTTTTGGGGCATTGTCTATTTGGAAGACCCCTTTTTGGGCCCCTTTTTAAATTCCTGGTGTTTTCTTGAGATGGTTCTTCCGTATTTTTCCAAGTTTAACCTTTTTTCCCCATGATGCCATCTATTTGGTTTAAGTGCACCAGCCCTCCTGCAAACAAAACAACCCCCCCAAAATGGGTGCCCCCCCCCCCCGTGGGGGCAAAAGTTGAAATTGGGTTTTTTCTTAGGCTTTCAAGCTTCTTCCTTTTTCCTCAGAACGTAAAGATGGTCATTCTGGCCAAACCTTTAAATTTTAATTTCGTCACACCACAGGACCAAAAATGTAAGTCTTTGTTTCCCGTTTTTTATTTGCAAAAAGATAACAAGTTGTTAAAACCCTGGCGCCCCGAAATGGGGCAAAGAAAAAAACAGCTGTGGAGACCGCACTCATCTTTTTTTATTGTCCCTATGTGCCCCGCAAAGGGCCCATGTATCTTCAGCGCTTTTAAAAAGCAAAAAGCGGCGAAAATACGATCGTATTCCTGTGCAGTGGAGACATAGTCTAAATCATAATAACAAAAAAATACAAATTACCCTGATAAAAAGTTTACATATCCTGGTGATTTTCGCCTGATAATATGCACAAAAGTTGACAGAAATGGGTTTGAAAGGCTTCTAAAAGCAACATCCTGATCTGTGACCTGTGTTTGCTTGTAATCAGTGTGTGTGCATAAAAGCGGAGTGAGTTTCTGGGATCCAGAAAGACTCTTGCATCTTTCATCTAGCAACTGACGTTTCTGGATTGTGAGTCACGGGGAAAGCAAAGAAATTGTCAACGGATCTACGTGAAAAGGTAGTTGAACTGTATAAAACAGGAAAGGGATACAAAAAGATATCCAAGGAATTAATAGTGCCAGTCAGCAGTGTTCAAACTGTGATTAACAAATGGAAAATCAGGGGCTCTGTAAAAACCAAACCACGGTCAGGTAGACCAACGAAAAATTTCAGTCAAAATTGCCAGGAAAATTGTTCGAGATGTAAAGAAAAACCCACAAACAACATCAGCAGAAATCGAGACTCTCTGAAAACTAGCGGTGTGGCTGTTTTAAGTTGCACACGAAGGAGGCACTTGAAGAAAAATGGGCTGCATGGTCGAGTCGCCAGAAGAAAGCCATTACTGCGCGAATTCCACAAAGTATCTCACCTACAATACACCAGACAGCACAGAGACAAGCCTCAAAACTGATGTTTTGGAGATGTGTGAGCTACAAAGGCACAGGAAGCTTGGTCAGAGTGAGACAAAATGAATGAACATTTAGCAAATTGGAACCAAATTTGAAGGGGTGTCAAAAAGGCCTATATAAAGGGACATCACCCCTTACTGTAAAGCACGGAGGGGATCGCTGATGTTTTGGAGTGTGTGAGCTAAAAGGGGGCACAAGCTTGGTCAGAGTTGAAGGAAAGAGATGCGCACTTATCAAAAATTTCGGGAGCAAATTTGCACTCATCAGCCCGGAAGCTGCGCATGGGACGTACTTGGATGCTCCAACATGACAACGATCCAAAACAGAAGGCCAAGTCGACCTGTCATTGGCTACAGCAGAAAAAAAATGAAGGTTCTGGAGTTGCCATCTCAGTCTCCTGACCTTAATATCATTGAGCCACTCTGGGGAGATCTCAAGTGCACAGTTCATGCAAGACAGCCCAGGAATTTACAGCAACTGGATGGAGGCTTTTTGCCAAGAAGAATAAGCAGCTTTACAATCTTAGAAAATAATGAGCCTCATCCACAACTACCACAAAAGACTTCAAGCTGTCATTGATGTTAGAGGGGGGACTACATGGTATTAACAACTGGGGTATGTGAACTTCTTATCAGGGTCTTTTGGATGTTTTTGGTTGTCGCTATGATTTCAAAACAGAAAACACAGTAGTTTGGCAATAAATGGCTTCACCCAACCACTAACCATGAGTGAAATTTTTTTTTGTGTTTTCATTCATATTCTCTAAAAAAAAGGCAAAGAAAGCAAAACTTCTGCCGGGTATGTAAACTTTTGACAAATACAGCTTTGAAAAAAAATTAAAAGACCACTGCAAAATTTTCAGTTTCTCAGATTTTTCTCTTCCATGGCAAATTTTTGGAGCAAAATGTACATTGTTATTTTATTATATAAACTACTGACAACATGTCTCCGAAATTCAAAGCAAAAAATTTTGTATTTATTTGCAGTAAATGAGAAATCTTCAAAATAATAAAAAAGAAGCAGTGCTGTCAGACCTCAAATAATGTAAAAGAAAACAAGTTCATATTTATTTAGAAACAATAAGACTAATGCTTTAACTCAGGAAGAGTTCAGAAATCAATATTTGGTGGAATAACCATGACTTTTTTCATTCAAATTCCTTTTGGCCTATTCCTAGCACTTGTTTTGCCATCCAGCTTGTCCTAATGCAAGAGGATTGCGAAGACCATAGCAGTGTTTTATACTTTCCTTCATTAAATAAGACTTGGTTCATATGATCACCTAATCAGAAGCATATTAAGTAGAATGAGGTGTACTTTGGTTGGAATTCAACTGATACTGGAATGGAAGAGATATGTACAGATGCTGATTTTTAGAAAACTGTGCTTTGGTCTCTTAATTTTTATTTTTTCCAGAGCTATATATATGGCGCAGACCAATGACATGTCTTTGAGGCTGTAGTGTAGAAATGTCTACAGCAGAGCCGGAGTCAAAGTAGCTGACTGTTTAATAGAAGGGTGCAATAAAACAACAAACTTTACAGCAATCTTTTGCTGTCCAGTACTAACTAAACATCCAATGGTCTGTTCTACCAACTGGTGGGCTTCTACCAGGCAGCTTATAAAGTCCAACACCTTGCAACCCTCTTTGGCTCACCACTGTTTGTCTTCACACAGCCAGCATGCTGTGTCTCCAGCCAGAAGGCAAAAAGCAGCACTAACAGCCCGCTTAGGGGATATTCACATGACATATTAATGAGCAGATGTTGCCCCACCCACCTGTGGCTAACCCCGCCCACTCACAACCGATTCAGTCCTTTACTTTGAATATTAAGAAACCTGTGAATAACTGTTGGTGGACGAGGCTAACACCTGCTCATGAATAAGCTGGACTCTTTTCAGGCTGGCAGCTGCCAGATTTAAGCATTAAATGCTCTGAACCTGCTGCACTTTAGGGCATGTTCACACGGCGGATTTGACCGTGGGTTTGGACGAGGTTTTCGGCGCGGTTTCCGGTCAAAACCTCGTACAATCCTCGCCTCAAACGCCCCCAGTTTGTTACATTTGTTCCTATGGAAAACCGCGCCGAAAACCACGTCCAAACCCGAGGCCAAAACCGCTGTGTGAACATGCCCTTACAGGATATACAGCAGGTCTGTGACTAGCTTGTGCTGTCCTCAGTAAGGGTGGCATAACCTGTATGACAGGTTCCCATTAAGGATATCTAGTGTGCCATGCTTGTACTTGTAGTTCCATAGCAGCTGCTATGGAAATACATGTCCTAGCATGTAGATTCTGCACCCATACGATTAGGACAGGGGGAATTTTTCTCCCTGCTCTGAGTGCAATTTAGCCTAGGAATGGCCTTGAAAGAGAGGCTCATAGCCTGACCAGATGTAAATGTGGCCATTATTATGTGCCTCTTTTTCCCATCCACCGCCTGGTAGTGATTTTTGAGTGAGCAGATAAGACAGCAGGAGGGGGTTGAAAAGGAGGCACATAACAAAAGAAGGCAAGCCTAAAGTTTCCTCATTTTTCTTGAAGTGTTGATTTATGAAAAGTTGTGTTATAATTGGAGGTATGCTTTAAGAAATTAGTAAAAGTAGATAAGTTCTTTTCACTGGTAACATTTAAAAAAAAAAACTGGTCAGTTTAAATGAGTTTATAACTTTTGATATATAGGCTAGTTTGTCGGTAAAATTCTGAGAAGGGGTCTGTGGTTTTCACCCGACTGTCAAAGGGGTCAGTTGAAACAAATTTAAGAACCTCTGCTCTAAAAATCAATTGCCAGCAGGGTGCAATCTTACATTATTATATTTTTAAAAACACAAATCTAAACTGAAACAAACCACCTGCAAGCCAGTTTAAGCTTTACATACAAACATGTAGTGACATTAAAGGTGAACCTTTAAGGGTGCATTTTTTTGTGCAAAAATGCACATAATTAGACTGCCTTTATTGCTGTGCAAAAAGAGCACAAAAAATGCACGAAAAACGTGTTTTTTTCTGCAGAAATGCACAGTAATAAATGTAGTTTAATGCTGCGCATTTCTGCAAAAAAAAAAAAAAATGCACCAAAAATACACTGTGTGAAAACACCCTTACACCTGATCACCTCCCTCACATTCCCTTTGATTTGACTGAGTAAAGGACTGTCATGCGTATGGCATGGCAGCCGGTAACCTAATGAGTAACCCTATATCTGAAATCCCTTTACTGCTATTCATGGAAAAACAAAAATGATAATAAAAAAAAACATTAAACAGAAGTATTAAAATATCCCATTATTTATTTAGCTCACTCCCCTAGGCTTCTTTCACACTTGCATTTTTTTCTTTTTTTGTCATAAAACGCCAAGCAAAACAATCATTTTTTCAGGTAATTGTTGTGTTGTTTCTATACCCAGACAGAGGTATAGTAATGCCACAAAAACTGCATGAAAAATATGCCCCTCTATCCCTCTCAAAATATTGGTACATACGACTCACATTCACGCAACACATTCACACCTGTTTTTGATGCAAGGAAAAAATTAAAAAGCCACAATCTGCCCAACAAGACACCATACTTTGGGTATCGCTGTAATCGTATGGACTAGGGATGAGCGATACTATCGACAAAAGTTGAAATCAGCACGGTTTTTACGTTTATCGGTGTTTCGCGATGATGCGATAGCTTACTTGACTATCGTAACGACAATAGTTATGTTTACAATCGCTCCTTTTTCAGCGCTTCTGGTAATTTTGGCGGCCAGCCAATCAGCGAAGAGCATAGAGCAGGGTGAGTACGACGTCATGATTGGGCGGTGTATGGATCTCATTGGCTGCAAAAATCACAGGACCTCGTTTTATGTATGCGACTCCATTTCCTGTTCAGCCTCATTTCTCACTACAGAGCAACACGTCTCACTGCCTGTCCCAATAGCTGTTGTAACAGCTCAGAGCGGCAGTCTACTTTTATACAGAAAACCATCCTTGTAGTTGTGAAGCTTAGGATATAGTTAGAGAATTTAAGTTCTGATTTAGTTAGAAAGAGACTTGTAAAGAAATCTAGTGCTGAGTGCAGCCGGTGGTGGGGGGGGGGGGGGGGGTGAGGGGTCGGAAAGGAGGGTGTAAATTGTGCAGCCTAGTCTCTCCTGTCCTGAACTCCCATGGAAAGAGCACATTTTTTTTTAACACTTTATGGGCAGCAGACCTCCCACCTGAGGTGAAATTGTCCCTTTTGTTTTTGCATTTCTATTGGTGTCCGTGTGTCCCAGTTTTTTGCCAATAGCCCCCTTGTACGCAAATTGGGTTACAGATATTTTATAGTAACTGCCGCTTGTTGTCAGTGGTGCCAAAACCGCCATATGTAATCAATATAACTTTTAAATAGTTCTATTTCACTCAGTGCGTCTCAGTTTGGCGCAAATCATGCACTTGTACGCAAAATGAGTTACAGATATTTTATAGTAACTGGTGCTACATGTCAGCGTTGTAAAACCGCCATATCTCATTCATCTAACTTTTCAATAGTTGTATATTGCACTCTGTGCTTGTCAGTTTTTTGCCAATAGCCCCCTTGTTTACAAATTGGGTTCTTCCGGCACTTTTTATTCTGAAGGTCCATCAAGGACATCTTTGCTGGTTTTGGGGCATGCCGCTGTAAAAGAAACCAATAGTAAAGGTCTTATTGAATAAAGCGTATTTCCCACGCTTCAAGGCCTTCAAAATGAACAGCGGTTACTGGGTGTCCACCCTCCTTGATCCACGTTCCATATCAAAAGTAAGCAATTTCCTTCCACCCACACAAATTGACAGTAGAATGTAGGAATTTGAGACAGGGCTCGTTAACCAACTGTACTCCCTAGGGCCCTGCCAGCTGAACCTCCTCGTTCCCGGTTTGGACGTTCTTGCTGCCACCACATATGTGACGAGATGTTGGTCCCTGGTGCAAAAAGTGATAGGGATCTCCTGCCAGTTCCCATGTGCCATTTCCAATACCGGTGTCTTGTTTTGTGTGAAAGGGGCCCCTTTGCAGCTGCTACCGCTGTACCTGCTGTGGCTACGACGTCCTCATGTTTTCGGTTAGCCATTGAACATAATGAATTATTTTAGAATATGATTTTTTTTCTGTGACTTTTATAGCCCAATTGTCTTGCCTAAGATGTAGCACATATCCAGTTTACTGTTGTGGATGTTAATTCCAGCTTCTCCTCACCTGTTTCTGTGTAAGAATGAAGCTGTTGTTCCTCTCCCATACAATTTAATGGTCATCGGTGATAATAGACTATCGACATGATAATTGCCGATATCGACTATCGACTCGATAACGATTGTTGACACAATCGATCATCACTAGTATGGACCCACAGAGTAAAAATAAATTGACACATACTGCACAGCGAGTGCTGTTAAAAAAAAAAAAAAAACACACACTACTAGGATTACAGTATTTTCTTCACGGTGCCATCCAAAAAATGGATTTAAAAACGTGTCCCGCCAAGATGATACCAATAAAACCATCAACTCATCCCGCAAACAACAAGCTACTACAAAGGGCTGTACCCAGAAAAATAAGGAAGTCATGTCTCTCAGACTATGGTGATACTAAAAGTGTTTTCCCATTTGAAAAGAAGTGCTTTTATTATGTAAAAGCAGTAAAACATAAAAAAGCGTAATGAGTAAAGCTAGCGTATCACTTATACTATACGGTGATCATTGCAAAAAATAAAAACTACCAGGATTGCTGTATTTTGTTCAAAATACCTCACAAATACCTTGACAAAAAGCGATCAAAGCATCATATGAACCCCATAATGATACCAATAAAAACATCAATTCATCCTGCAAAAAAAACCACAGAAAAATAAAAAAAAGTTATGGCTATGAGACTATGACAACAAAAAAACACAATTCATTGTGTAAAAGTAATAAAACACTATAGAAAATTTATATCACTGCAACTGTACCGACCGCTAATGTATTAATATACCACACAGTGAACTCTGTGAATCCAAGATGGGGCGACTTCTGGAAGGTGTCACCTGTTATGGTACTTTTGCGGCTTTGTAAATGCAACATAATAGCCATCAAAATCTGCGTTCCAAAAGCTAAATAGCACTGCCACCTTGTATGCCCTTGCACCCACATATGGGGTATTATCGTACTTGGAAGAAATTGCATTACAAATTTTCTTTTCTTTTTTTCCAGGATTCCTTGTAAAAATTTAAATTTTTAGCTAAAATAGCAGATTGTTTGGAAAAAGTCCAGTAAGTGGTCCTTCTACTCTGAGGCTTGTGGTTAAGTCAAATAATGCATTGGGGGAAATCGATTTTGGTAGCATTTCCCTGGTCATATCTACCATGTTCCAGTGAATAATGAATACAAACTTTAAATCTCCAAAAAAAAGGGAAATTTTGCTTTAGTGTCTGTAAAACACCTAATAACATAAAACGTTATACCTAATAAAACTTCCTTAATGTGATTTTGAACACTTTAAAGGGGTGTAGTTTCTTAGATGGAGAGGTAAAAAACTTACTCCTACGTAAAGTTTAAAAAATGTGGCTCTAAAAGGAAGGTCCAATCTGTCGGTAAGGGGTTAATGTGCCCCACTTTTATTTTCACAAGAATTCTGGAAAAACACATGCATGGCATCCTCATCCCATTGTTTCTAATAGTCATCGGCATCGTAGTTCACACGGATGACAACTGTGACATGGACTTTTTCCATTGCAGACTTGTATGTGAAGCCGAAAAAACGACGTCACTTCTTTTTAACATAGAATCGTGTAAGATTCCAGGTCAGGCTAACCACAGATGGCTTAACCCCATTAAAATGAGGTTAATACAAGTGTAAAAAAAGAGATGCTAAATATGCCGCTACAAAAGTAAAGAACCACAGGAAAAAATCTAAGATTATCTAATTTTTCTGCTATAGATTTCACAACAGACTTTTCCAACAGAAAAAGCATTCATGTGCACATACTCAGTTTTTAAGGCTGAAGAAATCCATTTCAGCCTAATGCCCTATATTGTTGATCCAAAGAAAGGCAAAAATCCTCATGAGATAGAAGCCAATTGTTTTCATTTTTGGAAAAAAAAATTCCTTCCCGACTCCAATCTGGCAATGAGAATAAATTCCTGGAACAATGACCCTCCTCCAGAATCCCAGTCACTAGAACTTGTTAAAGGGGTTATCTCAGTACAGGCTTTCACATGGATCTTGAGCTTTCTCTCCGATTTACAGCTTCAAATCCAGGGGCGTGTCTCTCCTCCTAGTAGGTATATCTTCCCTCACTGAAGTCTGGTGACATTACACCCCCTCCCTGCTCCCTCCTAAGTCGTCATCATCATTCCGTGTGAGCAAGAGAGAGTGGGTGCTATAGCCCTGCAGACCTCCTTCAATGGTCCGTTCTCATGCCTGCAGAGCTTCACCCCCCCACAACCCCTTTACCAAAAACACCGTTTTGGGTGTAAAGCATTAAAAATCTATTCCCTAAATATTAAAAAAAAATGTAGAAATGCACACCCCCCCCTCCGGTTACCGGGCAGGAGGAAGGGAACGACTGAAAAGGGGAGGTTCATATCGGGGCAGCTAAAGAGTTTTTTCCCAGACCCTTCACTTGGGCATCACTGTGAAGAAACAAGAGAGGAGCCGACCTTTATTACACACACAGCTCAGAGCGAGTGAAAGACAATGTGAACAAAGACACAGACAGCACAGAAAGCCACTTTCCGTTTTGTTTTCACACAGCTCATAGGCAAGAGTGCAGGCAGCCAATCACGACATAGGATGTGTGTCCCCGCACTGGGGGCATGTCCCGACAGGGTTGAACTAAACATCAGGCAGCCAATCATAGCAAAAAAGAGGAATTGCCCAAACCCCCCCCCAACCAACTTAAGATTTAGACACTCACAGATTAGCTAATATCTGCTATACTAAATGATTTAGTTATTACAACCAATTGTAAAACTGCTTATTTTTACTGTTCCCATTATTACAGATAAGATCTTTCTAGCAAGAAAACCCTTTAAAAATTATTGCACTCTATAAATGCATCCTGACTAGAGATGGGCGAATCGATTCAACAAGTAATTTCGTTTAGAATTTCAGGAAAATTTCGGTTCGAACAAGGGTCAATTTTTGGGGGTATTTTTCGGTGAACAAGGGGTTTTTTAAATGATAAAATGGGCGGCCAGGGGGGCGCTACATGGGAAAAGCACTTTTGGGAAAAACCCATACCTGCATGAAGTGAAGAGGTAAGCCAACAAGACCGGGGGGATTCTGTGACCACCGCACATAAAAGTCCGGCGCGACGCCGGAGCTCACAATCCTCCACTGGCTCATCAGGGGAAGGGCGCCCGGGGCTGAAAGCTCTTCTGAAAAATTGTTTTTTTACAGCATTTTTTTTGGGTTCTCACTTTCCCAAAAACTTTCTCTTAAAGTTCTATTTCAATTTTTTGGGTATTTGGGTCTGAAATCCATGTGCGTCCACTGCACTGCATATACTTCAATATCCAAGTGGGATCTAAACCGTTTTTGTTGTATTCATTTAAAAAAACGCGTTTTTTCAATACAAAAAACCACTTCTTTTTTTTGGGTGCTCAATCTATTGCCAATTTACATCCGGGGTTAATTAAGCGTTTTTTTTTTCTGATTGCTGACCCCAAGAAACCGTCTTTTTCAACGCCAAAATAAAAAATTTTTCCTGTAGCCTAATTCACAAACAAAGGTTAATTTCAACGTACCTTGTTTTGTGGGGTAGAAAACACCAATTGAAAAAAACCCACAAAGCTACATTTTTGCGGCTCAAATCTTTGGCGCAATTTACATTCAGGGGTTTAATTTAAATTGTTTTGCTGGTTCTGACCCCAAGAAACCCTTTTTTAAGCCAAAATATATAAATTTTTTTCCGTACCTAATTTACAAGCAAAGGGTTTAATTTCAACTGTATCTCTTGTTGTGTGGCGTAGAAACACCAAATTTTAAACGCTACAAAGCTACTAGTTTGTGCGGCTCAATTCTTTTGGGGCAATTTACATCCAAAGGGGTTAATAAAGCTTTTTTTTGCTGGTGGCTGACCCAAGAAACCGTCTTTTTCAAAAGCCAAAATATATAAATTTTTTCCCGTACCTAATTTACCAGCAAAGTTAATTACAACTTATCTCTTTTGTGTGGGGTAGAAAACACCAATTTTAACACGCTACAAAAACTACTATTTGTGCGGCTCAATTCTTTGGGGCAAATTACATCAGGGGTTTAATTAAGCGTTGTTTGCGGTGGCTGCCCCAAAAAAACCGTTTTTTCAAAGCAAAATAAAAAAATTTTTTTCCCGTACCTAATTCACAACAAAGGTTAATTACAACGTATTTTTGTTGTGTGGCGAGAAAACACGCAATTGTAACACGCAAAAAAGCTACTAGTTTTTTTCGGCTCAATTCTTTGGGGCCCAAATTTACATCCAGGGGGAATAACTTTTTTGCTGGTGTCTGACCCCAAGAAAACCCTCTTTTTTAACGCCAAAATAATAATTTTTTCCCGTAGCCCCAATTTACAAGCAAAGGTTTAATTTCAACTGTATCTTTGTTGTGTGGCGTAGAAACACGCAATTGTAACACGCTACAAAAGCTACTATTTTGCGCTCAATTCTTTGGCACAATTTACATCCAGGGTTAATTAAGCGTTTTTTTGGGGTGGTGTGCTGACCCCAAGAAACCCGCTTTTCAAGGGCCAAAATAAATATGTAGCCGACCGCAACTTGGGAGCCGGGTGAGGCAAGGTTTTCATCATCGTCAGGAGAAAGGGCGTCAGCTTGCGCGTCAGGCAGCAGCGCACCAGCAAGTGGTCTGTGGCCGTGAGTCAGCAGGATAGCAGCAGTGTGAGGTCGGGACCAAGGGGCCACGGGGTAAAAAACCCGCTTCGCAGTCCAACAAAGTACAGCACAGGGCTCAGCGAGCAGCGGCGGCATAGTCACCAGTGCGGAGCGTTGGCGGTAAAATCCGATACTCGGCGGTGTGGCATTCTTTGCTAAACACCGGAGAGCCGAATATGGGTAAAATTAGAATCTGTGGGGAGAAAGTGAAGCGTGGGCCAAGGAGCTAACGTTGGCACCACGGCCCTGCGACACCACATGCTGCGACACCATCCGGGGGCCTGGGAGAAACGTGGCTCAGATGTGGTGGTTCCATCCTGCCGCCGCAGCAACAGCAGAGCAGCAGCAGCGCCCAGTGCATGCATGCCATTGCAGCCAGTCAAGGCTCCACCACCTCTGCAGAAGGGAGCCGTTTCTCTTTGACATCACTCCCGGTCCCAAATGCTCCTTCCCCCTACTCATGGCCCAGCATCGTTCAGCGAGGCGATTGCAAAGAGACAACAGTATGCGTCCAACCATCCTAAGGTGCAGCACTGACCGTGCTCCTGTCCAAGTTGTTGGTACTGCAGTCCCTCCCTTTCCAAATGGTGACTCGCACCGTTCAGAGAACTAATGGTTGTGCCGACCAAGATGGAGAGTTCCCCAAACCGTAATTTTTTTTCCAAAAAAGGGAGTACCAGCACTTCATAAATATGTAGAACAGAAGGTGGTCAGTCCTTGAGCTTATCGTTTTGTTCCAAGGTGCACGCAAGCGGACGTCTGGACTGTAACTACGGTCAGGCCAGTACAAGTCCTTTACGGCCCACTGGGTGAATGTGCTTCCAGCCCAGCACACCAAAAACTTGGACAGGGGAAGCCGCTTTTTCCCCACTTGTCAAACTGGGCCGGGCCCTCGGGGGGGGGGGGGGGGGGGGGGGGGGGGGGGGGGGGGGGGGGGGGGGTTTGGGGGGGGGGGGGGGGGGGGGGGGGGGTTGGGGGGGGGGGGGGGGGTTTGGAAGGGGGGGGGGGGGGGTTTGGTGGGGGGGGGGGGGGGGGGGGGGGGGGGGGGGGGGGGGGGGGGGGGGGGGGGGGGGGGGGGGGGGGGGGGGGCGGGGGGGGGGGGGGGGGGGGGGGGGGGGGTGGGGTGGGGGGGTGGGGGGGGGGGGGGGGGGGGGGGGGGTGGGGGGTGGGGGGGGTTTTGGGGGGGGGGGGGGGGGGGGGGGGGGGGGGGGGGGGGGGGGGGGGTGGGGGGGGGGGGGGGGGGGGGGGGGGGGGGGGGGGGGGGGGGGGGGGGGGGGGGGGGGGGGGGGGGGGGGGGCGGGGGGGGGGGGGGGGGGGGGGAAAGGGGGGGGGGGGGGGTGGGGTGTGGGGGGGGGTGGGGTGTTGGGGGTGGTTTTTTTGGGGGGGGGGGGTGGGGGGGGGGGGGGGGGGGGGGGGGGGGGGGGGGGGGGGGGGGGGGGTTGGGGGGGGGGGGGGGGGGGGGGGGGGGGGGGGGGGGGGGGGGGGGGGGGGGGGGGTGGGTGGGGGGTTTTTTGGGGGGGGGGGGTGGGGGGGGGGTTGGTGGGGGTGGGGGGGGGGGGGGGGGGGGTGGGGGGGGGGGGTGGGGGAGAGAGGGGGGGGGGGGGGTGGGGGTGGGGGGGGGGGGGGGGGGGGGGGGGGGGGGGGGGGGGGGGCCCGGGGGGTTGGGGGGGGGGGGGGGGGGGGGGGGCCGCGGGGGGGGGGGGGGGGGGGGGGGGGGGGGGGGGGGGGGGGGGGGGGGGGGGGGGGGGGGGGGGGGGGGGGGGTGGGGGGAAGAGGAAAACCCATCAAAAAGTTGGTGAAAAAATTTTTTCCCGGGGAAAAAAAGGGGGGCAAGAGCTTGGGAGGGGGAAAGGAGAGAGGAAAAAGAAAAAACCCCCAAAAGGGAAAAACAGGGAAAAGGGAGGAGGGCCCCGGGGAGATTGGGGGAACCCCGCAGATGCGCCGTTGTCAGCCAATAGCGACCCGGGGGGTATTTTGGGTTCCCCCCTTTTTTTTCCCCCTTTTTTCCCCCCGGAAAAAAGGGGAGTTTTTCCCAAGGAAAAACCCAAAAAACGGGGAAACCCCGAAACCCCCCCTTTGGGCTTCCCCCTTAAAAGGGGCCCCGGGGGTTCCTAGGGTTCCCGTATAGGCGGGGCTGTGGGGGGTTTGGGGGAGGGGGTTTCCACCCTCAGTATCCCCCCGGGGGATTTGGAGACCCCTTTTCACCCCCAGTGGGACAAGTGGGCCCAAAAAAGGGGCCCTTTTCACCCCCCCAAAAAGGGGCCCTCGGCAAACCCCCCCTCATTTAAAAGCCCGGGCTACTGGGCACCAAACGGGATTTGTCCCGGGGCAAATTTGGGGCTGGGGTGCCGCCCGGCCGATTGGGGCATAAAGGGGGTTCCCCGGCCCGGGGGTACGTTACCCCGGAAAACCCCGGCCCCGGGTGTGGAAGACACCTTTGTCAAGATGAATCGGCGTGGATGGGCCAAATTTTCCCACAACCAATCCTTAGGCGTCAGGGGGGGGTTTCAAACACCGCCTCACCACTATTCTATGCCGCCAACCGCCCGATCCCCCATCGCTGACAGTTTCTCCATCGCCTCCACCACTTTACCAGGGGCTATATTGCCACCCTCCTCAAAACCTGTCATTGTGCCACCATACCTCATGCTGCTGCTGCTGTTGCCCCCTACATCCACACGTGTCATTTTCCCCGCCTGACTCATGCTGGGCCCCGCCCGTACCCCCGCCCGTCATTGTCCACTCTTTTGGGTTTCCCCCTGTTTTGCCCCCTCCAAATTCATTGGCCACTGCCTGTCTCATGCGCTGCGTCGTGACCTCCACACTGTATCATTGTGCCACCCCGTGGCCCAATCGTTTAAGCCCCTCCAAAAGTCATTTTTTGCCACTGCCCGATCTCTGCTGCGCCGCCCGGACCCCCCACACTGTTGATTGTGCCCTCTGTGGGCCTAATACTGTTTTGCCGCCCCAGAATTCATTGTGCCACTGCCTAACTAAAGCTGCTGCTGTCGTGACCTGCACACTGTATCATTGTCCACTCGTGGCCTAATACTTTTAGCCCCCCTCCAGAATGTCATTGTGCCACTGCCTGATCTCATACGCTGCCGCCGGCCTCCCACTGGTGTTTGTCCCCTCTGTGGGCCCAATACTTTTAGCCCCTCCAGAATGTCATTGTGCCCCTGCCTGATCTCAACTGCGCCGCCTGACCTCCACACTGTTGATTGTGCCCCCTGGGCCAATTGTTTTTGCCGCCCCCCAAATGTCTTGGCCCCTCTGATCTCACTGCTGCTGTCGGCCTCCACTGTACATCGTCCACTCGGGGGCCCAATACTGTTTTGGCCCCCCCCAAATGTCATTTGCCACTGCCGACCTCATACCTGCCCGCCGTGACCTCCACACTGTTTTGATTTGCCCTCTGTGGGCCCAATACTGTTTTTTTCCGCCTCCCGAATGTCATTGGCCACGCCTGATCTCATCGCGCTGTCGGACCTCCACACGTATCATTGTCCACCTGTGGGCCCAAAACTGTTTTGCCGCCCCAAATGTCATTGTGCCACGCCTATCTCATACGCGCCGCCGTGACCCCACACTTGTGTTGTGCACTCGTCGCCCAATACGTTTAGCCCCTCCAAATGCATTGTGCCACTGCCGTCTCATACTGCTGCCCCGTGACCTCCACCCGTGTGATTGTGCACTCTGTGGGGCCTAAAACTGTTTTTTTGCCTCCCAAAAGTCATTGTGCCACTGCCTGACCCATGCTGCGTGGGTGCCGCCGCACCTCAAACTCTTACAATGTTCCACCTACTCTCAGCTTTTTTTTTCCACTTTCCCTGGCATGATTTATCAGGGTACATTCCCCCCTTTAGTTTTTTTGGGCAGTTTTGCCCTCTTTAATGCCCAGGGGAATTTTTTTATGAAGCGATTCTAAAAGCGGCGGCAGTCACTCCGGTCATACTAAAAAACAACATGTATGAAAAACCAAACCAAGCTCCCCCGCATATTTAAGCGGGACAAACGTTTTTACACACCCGCAGGCTCTGGCAGCCTGGAAAAAGCTGCTTTTAACGCGATCCGGGTGAATAACGGGAAAGAAACGAATTTTTTTCGGAAAATTTTGGCAAGTGACCGAATCGAATTTTTGAGAAATTCGCCCATCTCTAATCCAGACCCTTTTGGAACAGTTTTCGTGGAGTCACTATGACAACTGGCAGAGTTCCAGTGTCTCATGGCTCTTACAATAAATAATCCCTGTCTATATAGAAACCCTCTTTTCTCTAAAAAAGGGTGAGCCTTTTGTTTTTAGTACCAATTTTTCACCCAAAATAACATAATTTTGCTAAACTTTTTTGGGATTTTACCACCCATTTCTTTTATTTTTTTTGTTCCCCCTTTAAACTTTTCAAGTCTATAATTTTTTCTTGTGCACGGTCCCCAAAAATGTACACAATATTTCCCTGAGTGATCATGTCTCACCCGTGCATTTATGCCCCCTTTTTAAAACACCCCATGATCCATTTTTTCCTTGGCAGCTTCGCCCTTTCACGGGTGTTACAATTCACAAGATTCCCAACCCTTCTCCATGTCACTTTTACCCAATTTTTTTTGGGATACAAGTAATCATGGAAGAATTTTTCATTCCCCTGGCATAACCTTTCATCAAACCATGTTTAAAACCCCACCGCCACTTCTCTCCCAAGGCCGCCAACTTATCAAGATCCCTTTGTAAAAGAATATTATCCCCTATTGTGTTAATTATTTTACACAGTTTAGTGTCATCTGAAAATATTGATATTCTTCTTTTTAAATCATTAACAAATATATTAAAAAAATGGGCCCCCAAAACTGTGGGACCCCACTAAACAGGATCCGTCCAATACTACCATTAATAACCACCCTTTGTTTTCTCTGAGCCAGTTGCTTACCCACTTGCAAACATTTTCCCCCAGTCCAAGCATTCTTATTTTATTTTCCAACTTTTTATGTGGCACATATCCAAATATTTGACATCCAATGCCTCACTCCGATGTGGTCTAGAATTAACCTTCTCATAGAAGCTCATGAGATTAGTTTGACAATACCGATCCTTCATAAACCCGCATAAATCTGCCATTTTCAGCCATAAAAGAGTCATGAAAAGAGTTTAATTCATGACCCACCCACCTGAGGCTAGCCTTGCCCACCTCCCAATTGATTAACCTATGACTTTGAATAGGTAGAAACATGTGAACCTGTAGGGGCTAACACCTGCTCATGAATAAGATGGACTCTTTTCAGGTTAACAACTGACAGATATAAGCTTTTAAAATGTCTAAACGTTGCATTTTTACAGAAAAAGGGACCATGCGGGAAAACAGCTGTTTTCACGGGTTTGTGCTGGCTCAAAAGGGGGGAAAAATTAGTGACAGGTTTTCTTTAAACTTCCAGGAATATAGTTTCCAGAATCATTTTTGACCCCTTTTTGAACATTAACACCACATTTGCTGTGTGCCAAATCTGTGACATACAGTTGAAACCAGAAGTTTAAATACCCCAAAAAAAAATACACATCCGCATGTTTTTCGGACATGAAATCAGAATAAACCTTACCCGTTTCAGGTCAATTAGGATTACCAAAATTATTTATATTTGAGAGAAAAGAAAGAAAAGAAAAAAAGAAAAGAAAGAAAAGAGAATTTCAAAGGCATTTTTATTTTTTTTTCTGCAATGTCAAAAGTTTACATACATTTAATTAGTATTTGATGCATTCCCCCTTAAACTGTATATTGGGGTCAAATTTTTAGATATCCTTACAAGCTTTCAATGTTTGGTAAGAATTTGGGCCTTTCCTCCTGATAAACGGGTTTTAACCTGAGCCTGGTCTGTAGGTCACCTTGCGGCACCTCCCTTTTTAACTTCGCCCATACTTTTCAATAGATGAAATCAGGGCTTTGGGGTTTCCACTCCAAAACCGACTTGGTTTTTCTTTAAGCCACTTTTTAACCAGTTTGGGGAGTATGCTTTGGGTCATTTTCCCTTTGAAAACCCATTAGGAGCCCCAAGACTTCTGTGAAAAGCCCGCAATCAGGCCAGGGCGTTTTGCCAGATCGCTGCCTCTGTCCACTGACAAGATTTTTAATGAAATTTGGCATATATGAATATGCAATACAACTAAATGTAAAAAAAAAAAAAAAAAAAAACGATCCCTTCCTGGGATTTAAAAAATGAAATGTAAAAAAAAAAAGTAGAAAAAAAAAAAAATACAAATAAATATTGAATAATAAATAATTGTGCATACACAAACAAAAACCACATATTAGGTATCCACACAACCCAATAAGCGTAGAAAATTTAAACTAACAAAATATAAGTGTGAAATGGAATGGTGTAAAATAAAATTAAAAAAATTTGGGATTTTTAAAAAATTTTGGAATAACCTACATCCAGGGACCCCCAATTAAATATTTTTTAAAAATTTAAATGCCCCCCACGCCCGCTGTCACTGACGTTTTAGGGCCCCAAAGGGGAGGGAGAAACGGGAAACTGGTACCAGGACAGGCGCGACTCAGTGTTTTTTACCAGTCATACTTGGAACCATCCCATTCACCCCCCTATTCCCTCACAAGGTAACCTAATGTAACTTTTACAAATACGCTGCTTTTTTTCCCATACCCATCCCTATTTGTAAATTTTCACCCCTACAGTTATGACCACAAATTTTTGTTTGTTTGTCTAGTATGAATATAGAAACTTTATCCTAACGGTCGTCCATTTACCCCGAACCATGGTCCCCTTCTCAGTCCCCTAATATTGACCCAGGGCAAGTTCCTGAACTGGTTATAAGGCTGTAACGGACTAGGCTTATATCTAATGAGGAATTGGTGGCAGTCTACCGGGCTTGCAGCGTACTGTTTCACCAGTGCGGGAAAACCGATCTGTCCCAGCTGTTCAGGGTTGTGGGCGAGTGGGGTATCCTCTTGCACTCCCTGTGGGCACAGGTTTCCTGACACACACTGTGTCATATATTTCTTCAGACATTAATAATTGCAGTTCATTTATTTTGTTGGCGAGATTCCCGGCATTCGGTTTTCATTCTTTTAACCCTGTACTTCTAAAGCTATTACTATACTCCTCCCTCCACTCCACCCCCTGATTTATTACTAATTCCCAGCTTTCTATTTTAACCAACTTGAACACTATATATGTGGTTGCCCTCCCCCAGTCCCTGGTTTAAATACTCCAACTTCCTGGCCATTTTATCTCCCAATACAGCTGCACCTTCCCCATTTAGGTGCAGCCCACCATAGCATAAAGTCTGTAGCTAAGACATGTCAGTCTGGTTCTCCAAAAACCCAAATCTCCATTTCTTACACCAATTTCTTTCAACTCTTCTGCTGCCTCTCTGAAAATACTACTTTGGAGGCTTTTGGCCTAAATCCTTGAAATTATTTTAATGGACACTACACCTACCTCTAACTGTAAATGTGCACAACGGCCGCTGGATTCTAACCAGCCTCACCCAGTAATGTCAACCCGATCCGCCAAACTCAGGCCCCATGATAATCCCAGTCTTTGTGACCGATTGCTCTGTCTGTTCCCCTAATGTTGTTTTCACACGCAGCTGCATTTTTGGATGCGTTTCTTTGTGCAGGAATGTACAGCATTAATTGCTGCGCCTTTCTGCACAAAAACACATTCCAAAAAACGCGTTTTTGATGTATTTATCTGATCCGTTTTTTTTGTGCAGAAAGACACAGTGATTAATTCTGTACATTTTTGCACAAAAAACGCATCCAAAAAAAATGCACTGTGTGAAAGCATCCTAATAATAGTCATCAACTGCCAGCATCTGTCTAGCCTACCTTGAAATCTTATTTTCTTCCTTACTGGAGCAGACAGGGGAAGTGTCTTGTTGCAGCAGCACTCTTCCTGAACTAATATAATCCTCATCCGCCAATCTGGCAAATTTATTGGAGTGTGCCAGATCAGGACTAGCTAGCCTCCATGACACTCTTTCATCTACCCTGCTTTCTGACTGTCACCCGGCTCGCTGCCTCGTTTCCCTGAACCTCCAATCTGCCATTCTCCCTTGCATCTATCCCAGTGAGCAGCAGACTGGTTTTCAAGTTGGCAATGATTCTCAGTGTTGCAACTGTCAAAATTACCCGCTTTAAATTATGCATTTACTAGACACATATTTGGTGCGTGGTTCCAGTGGCCAACTTGTGAAAGAGTTGGCCGGGATAACTGAAGTTTTGCTTCCTGAGAGTTTTAACATTAAGAAACCTGTGCTGAATTTGTGGAGCCTATTGCTCCATCAACCTTCATCCCCTCAAGCAGAATAGGTCACAGGCTGGCTCTGAAGGCAGAACAAGCGCACTGTATCAGTCAACGACACGGATGCAAAATTGTGAAACCGCAGCACTGGAAGCAAAAATATAGTGGAGTTCTCACCTTATCAGGCTTGAACCAGGGTCTGGGTATAGCACAGCATAAAAAAAGGAAAAAAAAGACAGCACTTTAAAAAAAAAAAAAATGTAGTCCTAGTAACACAAGCAAAAATTTGAAGATTTAGTGTGTAAACATCGTTTATTATGGTAGCACTTGCTACACTGACATTACTTGTTCATCCTGATCTATTTATGTATAACACACTTGACTGCATCAATGTATCACTGGTGTATCCGATATATACAAATACTCACATTTTTGCTTGTATTTTTTTCACTTGATTGTTTGAATTGCTCAAATGCTATTAAAAGTTAAATTTAGCCCCCGTTCTTATTCCCTAAAAAGGGCTTTTTCAGAGCAAAAAACTTGCTGTTTGAGAAAAAAAAAAAAAAAAAAAGGCCCAAATTTTTTTGGGGGGAATGCTTCCCTTTTTCCTTTTTTTTTAGCAATGAACAAAATGTCCCATAGACTTAGCGATGCAGCGATTGCAGACGGGAAAAAAGTCAGCGGGGACTACCTTTTGGGGGTCCACCCAAACGGGTGAAAGAAAGGGGGGGCCCCCTTGCGCCTACAGCATAAACCCCTTTTTTTCCAAAAGATTGGAAGCAAAAACCCGGGGCCTTAGGCCAATTCCTTCTTCCATATACGTTTGTGTGACGAGCATGCAATTAAGATATACCGTGGTACAGAGAGAGCTATGCGCTTCCCACCCCTGCCATACTGGGCGCAGCCCCAAAAAGGAAAACCCTTAATCGCACTGCCTGTGTTACTTCCCGTCTTAGACCCCAAGCCTAAAAGTACCAGTTTGGGGGCCCTTTTGGGCAGGTGGGACCCCACCGGGGAGCGGGAGAATTTTTTTTTATTATTTATAAATGTGATGCCTATATAGCTACAAATCTACTGGAGAGCCCACATATAGTCATCTACCTATTGGGGGCCCCTTTGTAACTACCTACTGAGTGTGTGGGGGTATCCTATAAACTTACATTCTTACTGGAAGCCCTATATACCCACCTACTAGGGGAACTCTATATGTCGTTCTATGGGGAGCCCTTTATACATATTTACTTACTGGAGGGGCTCTATATTCCTACCTACTGAGGAGTTTATATACCTCCCTATAGAGAAAGTCCTATATACCTACTGGGGGCTCTATATAATTACCTACAGAGTGGTATTTACCCACCTATCCTACTGAGGGGCTCTACCCACCTAACTAGCAGGGCACCAAGGGGGTATTACCATTGATGGGGAGTTTGATCAATGGGAGGTGGGCACTGATGGGAAGGTAATAGAAAAGTGAACAATCTCAGGTGTTTGTGTTGTAAATTCTGCAGGGATGAGTTGTGGCCAGGAGAAGTCATCATAGTGGTCTGGAAACCAAATAAAGAAGAAAAGGAAAAAAAATTAACGACTCCAGTCATAGTAGATGTCACCTGTGAGCCACTGGATGTGTGAAGAGTGCCTGTGAATATCTAACACTATATGGTCAATATTTGGTAGAAATATTAGTCTTGGTGTAATGGTTTATATTAAATAACTGTATGATGGTATTATTCAGGTCACTTAATCATGGGGATGATGTGGCGGTACTATTTGGTTCTTGTAAATTATTGTTATGTTTATTGATTTGATGAGTAACAGTATGGTGGTATTAGTCACTGATTGGTAGTGATATGTGGCAGTATTATTTGGTTTTTGCATATTGCTGTTATTTGCCAATATTGGTCTTGGTATACTGGTTTGGTCAGTAATATTTTGCTGGTGTTTAGTCACTACATGATATTAAATATGTGGCGGCATTATTTGGTCTCTGTTTATTGTTATTTGTTTTATGGTCTTGGGTTTCTGGCGGCCCCGAAATATTATATGGGTAAAGTTATGACATGCTGGTGACGCGTCGTGATCATGTAGAGAGGTATTTTGGGCCCCCTTTTATAAAGTACGGATACAGAAAAGAATAAAATTGTCAAAAAATTTAGTGTAAAATCCGCAAAACAAATTCCCAAAAAACAAAGGAAAATGATTTTTTTTTATTTTTTTTTACCTGTTCACCACAACAAAGAATATTTTTTCTTGAGAAGGAGGTGAGGAGAAGTGGCAAGTGGAGGCAAATGCTTTGGATGTGTAATTTGTTTTTATTTTTTTTCCTCTTATCTGGTCCCATTTCAAATTTATTTTCTTCTATTGGACGATTCCTTTAAGTAGAAATAATTTTCTGCAGCAAGTAGGGAACTTGTTATTAAAAAGTAGTCCACAGCCATGATCTTAAGTCAAGAGGGCCTAAGCTGAAGTTTTGAATCAGGGCACACAAACTACGCCCCTTTTGTGACTAATCAGGGGCGCTAGGTATATTTTATTGTTTACTTGCATGTTATGATCTTCCCTGTTAACTCCTACCCGCAAATGGATGTACCGGCACATCCTGATTGCGAGTCATTTAACGCAATAGGACGTGTCGGTACGTCCCGGAGATCGTGCAAGCTCACAATTGAGTCTGCACGATACAGAATCTGAAGCCAGCTGTATCTTACAGCTGGCTTCCTGCGGTGTCGGCACCGAGCGCAGTTTTCTCCGCTCAGTGCAGATCAACTCCTTAGATGCCATGGTTGATCACAACTACGGCAGCTAGGGGAAAGACAGAGGGAGAGGCTCCCTCTGTCACCATCGGAGCCCCGCAATCGTGGGCTCCGATGGCTTCCCCGACAGCCCCGGAAGTCTAACAAAGGCTTTCGGGGCTGTGACGTTACCACCTTGGTAACTGACAGTTACCATGCTGATGACAGTTCATCCACATAAAACAGTACAGACATCTCTCATGTGAACGCCGCTGCGTCTTCCTCATAGCCCACAGTGAAAGTCACTGCTAATTGTTTAGATCCGTCTCTGGGTCCGTCCTGTCGGTCCCAGAGACGGATCTAAAAAGTGGATGTAACACGGAGTTAAAACTCCATGTGAACAAGCACTAACAATAAACGAATCACCCCACAAAAGAGCAAAAATAAAAAGTACACATATTTGTTATTGTTGCGCCAATAACGAACTAGGCTATAAGGCGGCGTTAACACGGCTTATTCAAGCCGTAATTGGGGGATGGATTTCGCCCACAATTACGGCTTGAGTAAGGGGCGGGGGCGCTGCTCGCCGCCCCCATAGACATGCATTATCCACGGCGCGTATCCCGCCAGGATAATGAGCATGTCAATTTCTCCCCACCCGGCGTATTCGCCGAGCGGGGAGGAGAGACAGAATCCACAGTTCTATGAGAACTGTGGATTACCGTAATGGCTGGCACGGATTCCAGCCGTATTGCAACGCAGTACGGCGCGCAATACGGCTGGAATCCGTGCCCGAAATAAGCTGTGTGAATGGCCCCTAAATCTGTCACATTAACCCGCCCGTTGAAGTGCGTAAAAAATAAAAAAAGTTACGGCTATCAGAAGATAGCAATGCATAAATATTGTTTTACACAAAAACACATTTAAAAAAAAAGTGCAACTACATAAAAATCTATATGAATTGGGTATTGCTGTAATCGTATGAACCCACAGAGTAACATGTCACAAACACTACCAAAATTGCTGTATTTTTTTCATCCTGCCTCCCCAAAAATGTATTTAAAATCAAAAAGTCAAGTCCCCTGAGAAATGGTACCAATAAAAAAGTAAACTCATCTCGCAAAAAACACTACAGAAAAATAAAAGGTTATGCCTCTCAAACTATGGCGATGCACAAATTTGTTTTTGTTTTTTTTTTTAGATAAAACTTTTTTATTGTGTAAGCAGTAAAAACCCCCCCAAAAATTTACATACAAACTGTGTATCGCTGCAATCATATGGACCTGCTGAGTAAAGCTAGCATGTCATTTGTACCGCACGGTAACCACTGTAAAAAATATATACCGATATACCAAAATGGTACCAATGAAAACTTCAAATCATTACAAAAAAAAACAAGACCTTAACCCCTTACCGCCGGAGCCAGTTTTGGCCTCTCTGACAGAGCCCTATTTTTGAAATTTGTCATGTGTCACTTTATGTGAGAATAACTTTTTGACACTTTAACCTATCCATGTGATTCAGAGATTGTTTTCTCGTGACACATTGTGCTATAAGATAGTAAGAAATTTTGGTCCAAAAAATGATTGTTTATTTGTGAAAAATATCAAATTATGGTGAAAAATGTGAAAAATTTACCAATTTCAAACTTCAAAAATTTCTGCATGTAAGACAGATAGTTATTCCACTCAAATAGTTTATAACTAGCATCTACCATATGTCTGCTGTAGTTTGGCATCATTTTTTTAAATGTCGTTTTTTTTTTTTTTTTTACGACATTAGGGGGCTTATAAATTTTGTAGTAATTTTCAAATTTTCAAGAAAATTTGCAATATACATATTTTTAGGGACCAGTCCAGTTCTAACGTGACTTTGATTGACCTGTATGTTAGATACCCCATAAATGACCTCATCTAAGAAACTACACCCCTTAAAGTATTCAAAACCGAATTTAGGAAGTTTATTAACCCATTAGGTGTTTCACAGGAATTAAAGCAAAGTGGAAGTGAAATTTCAAAATGTCACTTTTTTTGCAGATTTTCAATTTTTATACATTATTGACAAGAATACGGTAAATGTGATCAGGGAAATGCAAATTAATATTGATTCCCCAGATTCTGCCGTTTTCAGAGATATCCCATATGTGGCCCTAGTGCATTATTTGGCTCAACCACAAGCCCCAGAATAGGAGGAGCACCTACTGGACTCTGGGGCCTCATTTTCATTACAATTTTATTTAGGGGCCATTTCAGGTTTGCGGACACCCTAAGGTTCCAAAACTTAATAAATACCCCTAAAAAGACCCCATATTGGAAACTACACCCCTTACGGAATATATCCAGAGGTGTAGTGAGTATATCGACCCCACAGGCGTTTCACAAATTTTTTAGCGTTCGGCTCTGAAAATAAAAAAAATATATATTTTTTCCAATAATCTGCAATTTTAGCTGAAAATGTTTAATTTTTACAAGGAATCTTGGAAAAAAAGCCCCAAAATTGTGTTACGCAATTTCTTCCAAGTTCGGCAATACCCTACATGTGGGTGTAAACTGCTGTTTTGGCGCATGGCAGGGGGTACAAGGGAGGGAGCGCTATTTGGCTTTTGGCGCACAGATATTGGTGGGGCCATGGCGCATCTGCAAAGCCCCCAAAGTACTAGAACAGGTGAAACCTCCCAGAAGTTTTCCTATTTTTGGATTCAACACCCCTCGGGGATCTCATCTAAGGGTGGATTGTGCATTTTGGGTGCACATGTGTTTCGTAGTTTTTTTTTTTAGCATTGGGCCATGGAAATGGAGGGGGGAAACGCAGTTCCGCCATTGTTTTTGGGCTTCATTTTTACAGTATTCGCCATTCGGGATAAATGACGGGATAACTTTACTATGGGGGTCGGTACAATTACAATGATATAAATTTTATATAGTTTTTTTATGTTTCATTACTTTTACACAATAGAAGCGAGTTTTATAAAAAGTTGCGTTTTTATGTTGTCCTATTCTGACAGCCATAGCTTTCTTAATTTTTTGCATATGGAGCTGCTTGTGGGCTTGTTTTTTACGAGATGAGTTGATGTTTTTATTGGTACCATTATGGGGGGCATGTGATGCTTTGATCACTTTTTATTAAGGTTTTTGTGAGGCATTTTGTACAAAATACAGCAATCCTGGTAGTGTTTTTTATTTTTATTTTTTACAGCGGTCACTGTGCGGTATAAATGACATGCTAGTTTTCCTCAGCAGGTTGATACGATTACAGCGATACCACATTTGTATATTTTTTTAATGTTTTACTGCTTTTACACAATAAAAACACTTTTATTTGAAAAGGAAAACACGTTTTTGCATCACCGCAGTCTGAGAGCCATAACTTTTTTTATTTTTCTGTTTATGGAGCTGTATAGGGACTTTTTTTTTGCGGGATGAGTTGACGTTTTTATTGGTAACATTTTTGAGGTGGACAAGACTTAATGATCGCTTTTAAATCCGTTTTTTGGAAGGCAGGGTGAAGAAAATATTGCAATCCTAGCAGTGTTTTTTATTTTTATTTTTAATAGCGTTCACCATGCAGTATCCGTGACAAGTTAGTTTTACTCTGTGGGTTGAGACGATTACGGTGATACCCAATTTATGTAGTTTTTTTATTTGAAAGCACAATTTTTTTGAAAAAAAGTGTTTTTATTGTGTAAAACAATATTTATGCATCGCTATCTTCTAATAGCCAGAACTTTTTAATTTTTCTGTATACAGAGCTGTGTAAGGACTTTTTTTTGCGGGATGAACTGACGTTTTAATTGGTACAACTTTGGCGTTTATATTAGTTTTTGATCGCTTTTTATTCCATTTTATGTGCTGCAGGATGTACAAAAATCGCAATTCTGTGACTGTTTTTTGTTTTTGTTTTTTACGGCGTTCACCGTACGGGTTAATTAACGTGACAGATTTATAGGGTGGGTCGCTACGCACGCGGCGATACCAAATATGGGTACTTTATTTATTTTTGATCTTTTTTGGGGCGATTGGCGTTTGTAAAGGGGAAAAGGGCGGTGTACGTGTTTTTATTTTATTTTTTGTGTTTGTGTTTTACTTTTTTACACTTTTTTTTTACTTTTTCACACTTTTTACACTTTTCTGCTGGTCTCCATGGCAACTGTCAGTCACGCTGCCCACAATGCATTGTGGGCATCGTGACGTCACCAGACAACCCGGATGCTGTCATTCAGCATCCGGGCTGCCTGGTAGGAGATCAGTACCGGCGCTCAGCGCCGTTACTGCGCCGGGATCGGCGGGCAGCAGGAGCTCACTCCTGCCGCCCGCAGCCGCGATGTCGCGACCACGATGTCGCGACATCGGGGGGTTAATCCCCCGTGGCCGGAGCTCACTCCGGCCGTGGGGGATGCGGCATGATGCCAGCGGTAATATACCGCCGGTTCCATGCCGCGATCTTGCGCGCTCCGCTTGTGAGTGCGCAAGATCGCCTTGACGTACTCATACGGCAATTTGCGGGAACCCCTACCCGACATTGCCGTATGAGTACGGCAAATGTCGGTAAGGGGTTAATCAGCTCTATTTACGGAAAAATAAACTTATGGCTGTTGGATTATGACAATGTAAAAACTACATTTTCTACCCCTGGATCCGTTGAACCAGGGATTTATTCTGATTGCCAGACTTTTTGCCCTAAAATAAGCACAAATGGCTTCTACCTCATGGGGGTTTTGTCTTCCTCTGGATCAATACTTTAGCACAATGATCTGAACTGGATGGACGTTTGTCTTTTTTCGGCCTTACAAACTATGGAACTATGTAAAACGTATTTCTACGAGGGGCTGCCGATAAGTCTTTGGCTTTCTGTCCTTTTTTTGTTTCTATGGTAACGAATGTTACATCACATGAAAGCCCTATGTGCCTAATATATGTTTTCAAAATTTTGGGTTTGTAGCTTATGGCAAAAGTGATCTAGGCACGTGGGATAACAAAATAGCAGAGTCTAAGGCGATATTCACAGCAAATGAGAGCAGAGGAATGAAAAAATTCTGGTTTCTGCAAGGAAAGTCCGTGAAGGACATTCAAGGTGATATGTCACAGACATTGGGGAACAATGCCCTTCATATTCTACAGTTAAGAACTGGATTGCCAAGTTTAAAATGGGCCACTTCAGCACCAATGATGAGAAACGTCCTGGACGACAGAGAGTGGTTGGTGTTCCGGAGATCGTCGATGCTGTGCACAACCTCATACTGGAGAGTCGGCGAATTTCAGCTAAAGGAATAGCAGACATCATGGGGATTTCTCAAGAACGTGTTTGTGTCATTATCCATGAACAATTGAACATGAAGAAGCCATCTCCAAATGTTTGACAATAGATCAGGAAAACATGCGAGTGAAAACTTCCCAGTCCATTTGTCAGCATTTCCAGACTGATTAGAACTTCCTGGATCGACTGGTCACTATGGATGAGACCTGGATTTATTTTACTTTTGAGCAGTCAAAAAAGTGGAGGCACAGTGGTTCTACTCGTCCAAAGAAGTTCAGGGTGCAAAAGTCAGCCACTAAGGTGATGGCGTTTGTATTCTGGGATAAGGAGGGTGGTCTGCTAGTGGACTACCTTCAAAATAGTTCCACCATCACTGTAAAGTATTACATTGAACTTTTGGACCAATTGAAGGCAGCTCTGAAGGCCAAAAGACGCGGCAAGTTGTCTAAAGGAATCTTGTCCTTGCCAGACAAGGCCTCCGGTGACACTGCACAAGCGACCACGGCAAAACTGGTGGAGCTAGGCTTCCAGCTGGTTGACCACTCACCTTATTCACCAGATCTAGCTCCCTACAACTATCAACTGTTTCCAAATCTGAAGAAACACCTCAAGGGTACTAACTTCCACACCATTTCTGATGCCATGGCTGCTACGGATGACTGGTTTGAGGCACAACCGAAAACCTTCTTTTTGCAAGGATTACAGAACTTGGAATACCAATGTAAGAAGCATGTTGACATCAGTGGAGAGTATGTGGAATAAATGTAAATTTTCATCTTCCTATCTCGTTTCTTTCTGGATAAAGCCAAAGACTAATCAGAATCCCCTCGTATCTTGTAGAAGTAATAAAACGTAAAAAACAATATAAAATTTGGATCATTGACATTGTAACCTGCATAGTAAACATTATTATGTTTTATACCGCACTGCGAATGCTCTAAAAATGAACCCCAAAAAACAACGGCGGACCTCCCTCCCCCCCATTTTCATGGCCCAAGACTTAAAAACCTATGGAACACCTGAGCGCCCAAAAAAGCACAATACACATCTAGATGAGATCCATGAGGGGTGTTGAATCTAAAACGGGTTGACTTCTGGAAGGTTTCACCTGTTCTTTAGGGGCTTTGCAAATGTGATATGGCACCCACCAAAATCTGTGTTCCAAACGCCAAACTACAACTACCTTGTACGCCCTGCCATGTGCCCAAACAGCAGTTTACACCCACATATAAAAAGGTACTGATGAACCTGAACAAAAGTGTGTAACAAAATTTGGGGTGCTTTTTTACAAGGAATCCTGGAAAAATCAGTTCAGTGAGGCAAGACATGTCTCTCGCCTCACTGAAGACTGGTGACATCATCATTTTGTGTGAGCAGTGGAAGGGAGAGGATGTCACACCTTGCAATGGTCAGTTCTCATGTCTGCAGACCTGTCAGCTCTCTCCCAGGCTGCACAGGCTCATTGTATCCAGAACACCTGCATTGGTGTAAACAGTTGTACATACAGCTTGAACTGAAACAAATGTGAGAAATACACGCTGCCCTCCCACACCCCACCACCCCCTCTGTTATCAGGCAGGAGGTAGAGGGTGGAGCAGAGGCTGTGTTATATGGTTATATCTCACTAAATCCGGCCACTGCTGGGACACCCATACAGGGTGTGGGACGTGCTGCTTCTGAGCACCCTCAGATTGATGCCTGTACCCCGCCTCTTATCTATGCTACTTGATTTAAATAGTATGCACACACTGTTGATCCATCTGGATAATTGTGAGTATCTATATCCAGGTTTATGAGGCGTTTTCTTTTCATTTGGGGCTTGATGGTACATGATACACCATAGCCTCTCTATCCCTGTTGGTCTCCATTATCTTTATCATCCCCTGATGCGATTTATTTTTGGAGAATCGAAACATGTTGGGAACTGACCTATAGGCTTTTTTGGATAGGGTTAGTGTTTGCAGGGTCAGGCTCCTGCCAGGACCGCCCTTATCAGGGCGATTTTCCTGTTTCGTTTGTTAGGCTAGGGCTCAACAGTTCCTGCAATTGAGGGCCTTGTGTCCCGTGTTCCCCATTGGTGAGCCTTCACTCTTTTAAGTGTGAAGAGATTTATTATTCAATACTCCAGAGGGCGTTATTGTGGTTTGTTTCTGTTTTATATCCATTTATTAAAAGTTAAGTTTTATAACTTATTTTCTCTCCCGGACGAAAATGAAGGCAGTTCCCAGATGGGAGCATACTTCAACAAATGCATAGAGTGTGTGCATATTTTCCTTATATGCTTCCATGTGGTTATTGTATCCCTTAGCACCACATTTCGCTTCACGTGGGGAGGAAGGTCCCTGACCGCTGTGTGCAAAAGAGCTACAAGGTTCTCCGGGCTAGCCAATTGCTTCTCTAGTTGCAAAACCGAGAAGTGATTGGTCTCATGGATCCAATCTTTCACATGGCGCATCAATGCTGCCAAATTATATAACCTGATATTGGGTATGTTTAATCCCCCATCAGACTTGATAAGACTCAGTTTTTTATAGGCGATTCTAGGCCATTTTGAGTTCCAACGGAAGGTTACGAAGGCTGACTGCAGTCTATTAATGTCCTTATGTTTCAATAGTAGCGGTAAATTCTGCAGGGGATAAAGCAGGCGCGCAAAACTTATCATCTTAAGTAACTGTGCTCTACCGAATAAAGATAATGGGAGTGTACTCCACCTTTTTAATTCTCCAATTATTTTTTCTATGAGTGGGCTATAGTTAAGATGATATAAAGAAGAACTCTCCCTCCCTCTCCTAATTCCCAAGTAAGTTAAATAGGACGACACCACCTGAACTTTTTCCCGGAGCTGGCCCCCGCCCCTATGAGTTCCCAAAAAGAGCATCTGGCTCTTGGATACATTAATTTTGTAACCACTCAATTGTCCTACTTGCTCTAAAAATTCTAATACCTTTCTCAAATGATCCTGCGGGGCATCCATGAAGAGCATCATATAATCAGCGAAGCAGCATAACTTGATTACCTCCCTACCCACCTTTATCCCTACAAAAAAATTTGAAGATATAAGATGTCTAATTACTGGCTCTAGGGCTATGTTAAATAACAACGGGGAGAGAGGACACCCCTGCTGTGTCCCTTTTTGCGACCTAATAGGATCGGAGAGGAAGCCTGGAGTATTCACTCTAGCCTGAGGGTTATTATAAATCGCCTCGGTAAAAGACCTGAAGTCCGCTTGGATGTTCATTCTTGCCATCACACTATAAAGTCAGGACCATTTGACATTGTCAAATGCCTTTTCGGCGTCCACCGCAAAAAGTGCTGGACATTTGCTTTTATCTTCTTGTTCCACTAGACCATCCTGGACCGCTAGCACTTGTCTGATATTCGCGACCCCCGACCTCCCTTTAATTAACCCATTTTGGTTGGAACCAATTAACTTGGGCAATACTGCTGCGAGTCTATTTGCCCTTAATTTGGAGAAAATTTTAATATCCACATTAATGAGATTGGGCGGTATGAGCCCGGACAATCTGGTTCCCTCCCCTCCTTATATAAAACTCTGATATAGGCCATACTGGATGAAGAGATCACCATTTTTTTTGTCGATTATTTCCTCAAATACTTGTTTCAGAACTTCCCCCATCTCTTGGCCTAGTATTTTATAAACCCCCCCACCCCCCCGTGATTCCAGCTGGACCTGGTGCTTTATTACTAGGGATCCCTTTTATTGTGGCCAGCAATTCCTCTATCTCTATATGGGCATTAAGGCAGCCTCACTCTTCCTCCGACAATGCTGGCAGTTGCAGCTTATCCAAAAATCTTTCATGAGCCTGATCTGAAACCGGATGCCCCTCCCTTTACAGTATGTCATAGAACTCCTTAAACACCATGTTTATTTGCTTAGGAACTGTCTGTTTAGTGCCCCTGTGATCTTTAACCCCATGGATTACTGTTGCTTTACGCTTCCCTTTGGCCATGTTCGCTAACAACTTCCCAGATTTATTTCCAAATTTGAAAAAGGAAACAGTTTGTTGATCACTATAAATTTTGTCTAATTTTTCTTGCCACCTGTCAAACTCTGCCTTTGCCTGTACCCACTTCTTTTTATCTTCTTCCTTCAAAGACCCCAGAAAAGTCATATAACTGTCACTGAGAAGGGGAGTCATGGTTTTAAAACGGTCCTTGGCCTGTTTTTTGATGTAAGCTGTGTACGCCATTATCTTCCCCCTCAGGAATGCCTTGGCCGTGTCCCAAAACAAGAATGGGTTATCCCTATGCCTTTCATTTGATTCACCAACCTCCTTCCACCATTCCGTCAATAACTCATAGCACCCCTCCTCCAAGAAAAAGTCCGGCATTCTCCATAGAATATCGGTGCCTCTGGGGAACGTATCCTGGAATGTCAGTGTAATTGGGGCATGATCAGAAATTACTACGTCTAAAATATCGGAGTCCACCCATTTACCCACCAATTTGTTATTCAAGAAAAAATAATCGATTCTCGACCAGGAATTCTGCGGATTGGAGTAAAAGGTGTATTCCCTCCCTTCTGGATTACCATGTCTCCATATGTCCGGCATCCCTAAGTAAGCAATCACCTGTAGCAATATAAGCTCCCCTTGCCAAATTCCCTGGCCCTTCCCTGGTTTTGCCCTTTTCCTATCCTCGCTTGTCCTCATTACCCCATTAAAGTTTCCCGCTACTATTATTTGTGCCTCCCTATCCTGTAGGACTGCTGTTTCTAGTCTGTATGAAACCCCTATCCTGCTTAGTGTGGGCATATACATTATACACGCTCAATCTTCCTGAGGGGGGAGTCTAAGGTGATCTGACATATTCTGCCCTCTACAATGGTGTTGGTCGAAATCACTGAACATTGTGATTGTCCATTTATTAGAAACCTTAGCCCTCCCTTTTTATCAATCGCTGGAGATCCAACCACTTCACTAACCCACAGTTTCTTCATTCTGGCCAGATCTTCCGCCTTCAAATGTGTCTCTTGCAGCAGTACCAAGTCCCCTTTAAGTTTTTTCAAATGCCGTAGAACCATCCTCCGCTTTTGTGGGGAATTTAACCCCTTAATAGTCCATGAAATGACTTTCATATTTCTATTTTGGTGGTCGCCTTTGTATGACCGTAGATAACGGTAACGCCATTCCCTCCCCTTTTCCACCTTCCTTTTGGTATCCTCCTCTCCCACCTCACTCCCACCGTGCACAGACGATACGGAGATAAGTCACTTTTCCAAACTATGAGCACCAATCCCTCCCTCCTTGAACACGAGATCCAACTAAGAACCGAAACTTCAAGATTTGAACTCTTTTTTCCAACATTGTGAGTCTTCACTCCTCTCTCCTGTATAGGGAACCGCAATGCACCTTCCCCACCCACCAGACAGCAAAAATTTTCCCACTCTTTACCCGCCCCGAACTCTGAATTCTTAAAGCAAGCTGTAAAAATCTGATCGATCAAACATGTCAACTCCCCCCTAAAGCCCCAGCAACTCTGCCAGGATAAATGTGTCCCTTTTAAGAAAGTCACACACGGGGAAGTTTTTCTTAAGATACCCGCCACAACATTGTTAAGAATGGCCCCCAGTCCCTGGAAATTGTAACAGAGGATATGGGTCTTTTTTCAAGTAGCGGGTGGAGGAGTCTCCGGCAGAACTCTCTTAGGTGGAGATCCAGCCGATGTCTTGGGGCCCCACTCCCCGCCCCGAAGACAAAGCTCTTGTAGAATGTTCCTTTTGTGGAGACAGATACCTTGTCGACCCTCTTTGAGACCTACTCGGAGAATCTTTATCCGCAGATTGTCGCTGATGCAAATACTGTTTCGCCTCATCCGGAGAGTAGAATGAGGAGATATTGCCATTGCTGTGATAAATCTTTAGAATAGCCGGAAACAGTAGAGCAAATCTTATGTTATGAAAGAGATCCGTGCAAATTCCTGAAAATGCTTTTCTTTTGCACACCACCTCCGCCGATAAATCTTTGAACACAAGGATTCTAGACACCCTGAGCATCATAGGGGCATTGCAGCGCTTGAAGGCTCTGATTATGGCCGATTTGTCCGTGAAATCCAGGAGCTTAGCTATTACTTGTCTTGGCCTTTCTCTTCGGACCCCTGCGGAAGAGGCCACCCTTACACCCTGCCCTCTGCGGTCAGGGCCAGTCTATGTGCCCTCTCTACCTTGAAAGTATGCTGGATCCGAAGCACTTTAGGTAGCTCTATTTCACAGATGGATAACAGCTCTCTTTGCGGTATTGATTCAGGCAAGCCGACTATCCGTAGATTATTCCTTCTTGACCTGTTCTCCAAGTCTTCCACCTTATTCCATAGTTGCTTGCTCTCCTCCATAAAATCTTTGACTTTTGAATGATGCAATTCACTGTCGTCTTCTAACGTCTGAACTCTCTCTTCCACCTCGTCAATTCTCTGATCTTGCATCTTAAGATCAGCTTGGAGTTGTATAGTTGATGAGAGACAGTGGTTGGCCAGTGTAGCTTGAATGTCTGGCAGGATAATTTGAGCCACTTCCATGGCTAGCTCTTATAGTCCACCAGGTGACCATCTCGTGTCTCGCCCAGTTCATAGGTGTCATCTTGAGATTGCGTACAGGGCAAGTGAACTGGAGATGGCGGGCCCGACGATATTGGGGTTGAGTAGTCGGGTTTGGACCCCGATTCCGGCCCTTGTAGTTCTTTAGCCTTAGATTTATTAGCTTTCCCCATGGTTGGAAAATACCATTCCATAAAAGACTCGGTAGCTCAATAGTCCTTGCCAACTCCTCTCCTGTATGCAATAACAAATATAGGTGTTTGCTACCTCACCCGTCAGCTTCACAGTTCTATACAGGAAATCCAGGGAGATTATGTGTAATTTCAAGTTAAGCCAGCAGATGGTGCTATGAGACAAGCTATGGAAATAGATTGTCTCCTTTTCACTCCCTTACTTGTCTTCAAGTGTAACTAACCAGTCCTCTCAGGGAGAATCAAAGATTTTTGTGTAGGAGGTAAAAGCCTCTATACTAGGAACAGTACTGGGAGCTGAGGGGCTTTATTACCACCCTTTAATATTTCTTCAGGGCACATCCACCCTTACAAAGCACAGTCACTATATTCTCCCACTCCTGCTATGTCACTGGTGAGACATCCGCGGTCGGCTTTCCTATACCGACCCATTGAAAATCCTTTGTCTCCCTCCCGTCCTGACAGGGCCTAGGGCCGACCAGCAACAGATGTGGGCTCTTTCTATACGGCAGATCGATGTTAAAAATGGCCCGCCATCACCTTCTTGTACCAAAATTCTCGGCCACCTCACCTCCCTACACCTGCGCTCCCTCTCACACTTCCCCACACACCACCTATCAACACGACTCCGCTTTTCACTCATCCTCTTAACGCCGATGCCGACATCCCTCTACCTCCTGCCTTCACGACAGCGCCGCTCCTCCAGGGAGAGCCTCCTCCGCCCGGGCTCCGGTGGTGAGTAACCCCACTGCGCTTCCTCTCCCTCTGAACCGACTCCACCTCTCCTCAGCAGATCGCGACTAGCGTGCCGTCCACTTCACCTCTCTTGCGGAGTCCCGGGGCAGCTGAAACACTTAGTTGCCTGCTTCTGGCCTTTAAGTTTAGCCGGTTATAGACTTGGGTGAGCAGGAGCTCCTACACTGCGCACTACACATCCCGTTGGTGCCGAAGCAGGAAGTCTTTTGAACTTTTACCTATCCATGTGATCAGACTTGTTTTTCTTATGACACCATAGTTGCATTAAGTTTAAGATAAGAAATTTTGATCCATATACAATCCTCTAGTTATACTTGTGAACAAATAATCAAAATAATCTGAAAATTTGAAAAAAAAATTTAGTCATTATCACAAGTTAAAAATGTACTGCGGTTAAGGACAGATGGTTATTTCCACTCAAATAGATTTTATAACTAAGCATCTAACAATCTACCATATGTGTAAATGTAACGCTGGCACAATTTAATGTGTCTAGACCCACTTAAAGTATTTTAAAAACGCATTTCTAGGAAGTTTGTTACCCACTTTTAGGTATTTCCACAGAAATTTAAAGCAGACTTTCATTGTATCCATTATACATATGGAACATGTTAGATTACCAGTAAATGATAACTCACATCTGATTATCAATTCCCCCAGATTCCCATGATCGTATTTTAGAAATAACACCATATTTGCCCTAGAGGCGCTTTTTGCTCAACCACAGGACCTCAGAATAGGAGAGCACTACAGGACTTTGGGTCTCATTTTATATTACAATCTTTATTTAGGACGCCATCTCAGGTTTGCTACAACACCCTAAGGAATATATCCAGGTGATAGTGAGTATATCGCCCACCACAGGTGATGTTTTACAACAAATTTTTTAGCAGTAGCCTCTGAAAATGAAAAAAAGAAACATTTTTTTCCAACCAATCCAGCAATTTTTAGCTGACAAAGTTTTCATTTTTACATAGAATCCTGGGAAAAAAGCATTCCAAACTGTGTTACACAATTTCTTCACAAGTTTCGGAAAACAATACCTTACATCACGGCGTATCAAAATTTCTTTTTTTGTTAGCGGTATTGGGTGCATGGCAGGGCGTACAAGGAGAAGGGAGACGCTATTTGGCTTTTGATTGTAGATAATTTTGGTGGGCTGCCATGTCGCACTTTGCAAAGCCCCCGAAGTAGCAGAACAAGTGAAACCCTTTCAGAAGTCACCCCATCATGATATTACATCACACCTCATGAAACATCAAATTTCGCTTTTACTCAGCAAGTCAATACGTACAGCGATACACACAATTTGTATATTTTTAATGCTATCTTTACTACACAAAAAAAACACTTTTATTCAAAAAGGAAAACCTGTTTTCTGCATCACATAGTCTGAAGAGCCAAAACTTTTTATTTGACAGCGTATTTCATTACTTATTTTCGTGTTTGTGTGGGTTTTTTTTGTTTTTTTTTTACTTTTTCAAATGTTTTACCACAGACATTATTTACCTTATTTCATTCTATTTATTATTTTTTTTCCCCTATAGAGAGGAAAGATCTTCAAATCACTCATACAATAGGAGGCAAGATCATCATGACGTACCCATACGTCAAGTTGGGTATGGGTATGTAAAATGTCAGTAAGGGGTCAAGGTTAAGCACCTTAGGGTGTCGGCAAATCTGTTATGGCGCCTTAAGAAAATCGGAATGAAAATGAGACCCCCAAAGTCACTCAGTAGTGCTATCTCCTACCCCTGAGGCCTATGTAGGGGAGGCAACATAGCAGTTTAGGGCCAGATATAATATAGGGGGGGGGAGGGGGGGGGGGGGGGAGGGGGGGTGACAAACACATATGGTGAAATCTCTAACAGCAGAATCGGAGGAATCAGTGTTGGAGTTTCGTTTCCCTAGTAACCTATAGTGTGTACTAGTGAATAATGGATACAAATTTGAAATCTTCAGAAAGTGAAATTTCACCTTCACTGTGCTTTAATTTCTGTGAAACCCCCAAAGGGTTAACAATTTTCCTAAATGCTGTTTTGAATAGTTAAGGGGTGCAGTTTGTTAGATGGAGCCATCAGAACTGAACTGGTCCCTAATAAAATTTGTTGCAAATTTTCTTGAAAATGTGAAAAGTTGTTATGAAATCTTTAAACCCCAACTGTTGTAAAAAATAAAGAGACATTTAAAAATGATGCCAACGTACAGCAGACATATGATAGATGCTAGGCATAAACAATTTTGTGTGGTATAATTCTGTCTTAGATGGAGAATTTTTTGTACTTCGGAAATTGCTAAATTTCCCACAATTTTCAAACCTTCATTTATATTTTGGTTTGGGAGGGAAAAATATCAAAAAGGAGTCTATAGAAAAAAAACTCTCTTACCTAAAGCACAATGTGTCACAAGAAAATAATCTCTGAATCACATGGATAGGTAAAAGTATTAAAAAGGTCATCAACATAAATTGACATAAACCAGATTTGAAAAACTGGGCACTGTCTTTTGGTCCAAAACTGGCTGTGACAAAGGGGTTAAAGTCAATAGAGGAAGAAAAAAAAAATTAAAAACTATGTGGGACAGGACAGTTTTCTCCTAAAAACAGGACAACCAAAATGCGTGAACAAACATTTTGACAGAAATTAGAGTTAAGAGCATTTTTTTTTTTTTTTTACACATCTTAGCATGTACTACACAAACAAGTATGTTTCACCATCACGGACCACATCCTATGAGTGGAACAGTGATGGCTGCAGTAACACCATCTGTGGGCAGTGTAGTGTATACAACAGGCAATGACTGCACAACAACTGGAATGGTTTGCAAACTGCCCATTTTACTAGGCAAATTAACTGAAGGGATTGTGTGAATGACATGAAGGATCTGCTGCCCACCACTACCTTGTGTTGATGCTAAAATTGAACCAGGGGAGAGTACAGCAGGAACTGCTGAGCCTAGGCCAGACAGTGAAACTACTGGAGGAGCAGCTGAAAGAAGCGTACTGGCTGATATGGAAGTTGTCGGAGCAGAACTCTGAGATTTGTGAATGGAGGTTTTAGGCTTATGCAGAGACAGGTCCACTGGTTCAGCCTGTGGCATACTGCAGTCACTGTCCAGAAGTTGCTCGGAAGGGGCTACCATTTTTGATGTCACATAGCAAGCGAAGAGAGATAGGATGTCTACAACTGCCAGATTATTGACAACGGGACTGACATCGAGCTGAGAGGAATTGTAGCCCTGTAAAGAGATTAGGAAGAAAACCAATTACTATAAAATCAATGTAAATGTATACACAGAACATACTTAACACACAAAATATGTATCTTTAATGTTATACACCCGCGAGCACCACAGAGGAGCATGTTCTTGAACTAAATACCATACCAAGAAGCTAAAGTCTATGCAGAAGCAGCTGATATGAGGCCAGTGGGGAGGGCAGGCCCCATTATATTTCAGCTTTAACGCCCATGTGGGCAAGATGCAGCTGCCCCGCACACACACCCTTGTTGAAGATATTAAAGATGGCTGAGAGCTTGATTAGAGCTGTCAGTTTCCAAAGGACCATGTTGCTGAAGCGCTAGACTATTCAGACAAGGGCAATTGCTTTTCTTGTCTATAAATTTATTAGTACACATTACGCCGTTTCGCCAATTAATCTCATCGGCTGTGATTTGATCTGAGGAGCCGATGAGAATAATTGGCGAAACGCGTAAATGTGTACTTAAATAAATTTAAAACAAGAAAAGCAATTGCCCTTGTCTGAATAGTCCTAGGGCTTCAAGCAACCACGTCCTATATGGAACTGACAGCTCTAATCAAGCCTCTCAGCCATCTTTAGTACACTTCTATCCCTTGGCGGTCCCCTCGTGGAGCCCTGAGCGGGAACGTTGCTGGAGCAGTATATATCTCTTATTGTATTGGCGAAAGGTGCAGAACATACGCTTTGCGAGCTGTACCGTGAGCTGACAGCCGCAAAAGGTGAGGCACCAACTGACCAATGTCTACTCCGTCACTTTATTTGTCTTGTAAAGAATTCAACGGCGCTCTTTGTCCTCAGTTACATATGTTCACCTAACGATACGCCACGATCGGAGGGACACATCTATCTACTCATCACTTGTTGAAGATATTGTGACATTACCAAACGAGGGAGTAACCAGCTAAGAGACAAACCACCGCACTCTCCTAGAAGCAATAGGAGGCAAGATGCACAGTTACAAGCTTGAGGAGTAAGAGGTCATTTTATATGTATTCTTGATAGAAGGGAAGTAAAACAGTGTGCATTTTGCGAGCAGCAGCAGCACAAAAGCAAAACGGGAAAAAATGCAATGGTTAGAAAGAAAGGGCATGAGTATGAGAACTGGCTGGCTTGTGAACAGCCTGTTTATTCTGTGCTAAGACTCTTTAGGGATCTGGGGAGAGCAGAAACCAGGCACACCCAGGGTGGGGCTGCCTTGTTTAAATGGCCAGGGAACGCCTGCTGCTCACACACCCTGTTTCGCTCTTTCAAACCTTCCTTCTAGGATGGGGCGTGGGTGAATAGGATCTCAAATAACAAGTGGATATAACATGTACATACACACAAAGATCTTTTCACTTTTATTGATTAATAGTAATGTAGGTATGTATGCTTCCACTGCAAATAATGGCCTATTCCAGATCGAATTCTTTGCTGAAATACTCAAGTGAAAAATGACTTTTTTTTACAATGTAGTTGAAGAAACATAGGGAAGGTGTTTCACTATGTGACAGCTTCACTGCTGATTAGGGTGCATTCACATGGTGCAGTTGTGGTACAGTACTTGCGCGCACAGCCCAAGAGCAGGTTTGCCATAAGCAGCCATTTGACTGCAAAGTCAAATTGTTTCAGCAACCTTCATCTTTTCCTGCCATGACAATTAGCAGTAAAAGAGCGAGTTTTTGCCAAATAGTTGTTAGGCCCAATTTGCAGAATTCTTTTAGTGAAAATCCCAATTTGGCTAGGTTTATATCATGTTTGACCATACTTTAAAACATGTATTCTACGCACATCCCAAACATACAATGTTCTGAGTGTACGTGTGACATCCGTTATTTTTTTAAAATAGCTTCTTTGTTGGTGGTCACCGGTTTTTCCCTGCAATTTTATTATTATGGATACCAATGTAGGCTCATACTGTAGTTTACATTTTCCACATGCCTATACCCTTTTAGCAAAACAAACGTATATGTTACGTATAAATTTTGTACAACTTGCAACCAGAATCTTCCATCTGTCAAAAAAAAAAAGAAAAAAAAAATGACAGACAATGCAAGGTCATTAGAATACCAAATACACAGTGCACACTACATCTAGTCTTAGAAGTCAACATACAGTATACGTTAATGCACATATACTTTATTGGAAAATGAACTAGGACAAGCCACCGAAAGCGGGGATGCCTTTTTGGGACAAACAGCCCACATGAAGGTAGTGTCTCCCAGGCTACTGTGGCATAGATATCTAATCCCAGGTTATCCTGGTCGACACTTCCTAATACAGACCTTCAATTGATGAACACTTTTTGTAATTTTTGTATGTTTATATTGCCTTGTGTATTTGATGTAGTCATATATATTTTATATGAAACATTAGAGGTGAAGTTTTAACCCTTTTTCTATAATTTAGTGACAGTGTCTGATAGAAGGGTTATAGATTACAGGTGCTGTTTTTTAGTGATATGTGTGATGTGAACCTAACCTAACTCCTATTGGAACAAAAATCTGATGCAGATTCCAGGCATGAGGCAGAGTTCCCCCATCAGCAACTTGCTTTAGGCTAGATACACCAAGTTTCTGATTTCAACTTAACCCCTCAAGGACCCAGCCTGGTTTGACCGTCCTGACACAGCCCTATTTTTGCAATCTGGCATGTGTCAATTTATGTAGAATAACTTTTTGACACTTTTACCTATCATGTGATTCAGAGATTGTTTTCCTCGTGACATACATTGTGCTTTAAGTAGTAAACAAAATTTTCATCCATACAATTCCTTGTTTGTTTTGTTGAAAAATATCAAAATTTTCATGAAAATTTGGAAAAAATAGCGATTTGAAAGTTGCAAAATTTCTGCAGCAAGACAGATAATTATTCACCACAAAAATAGTTTATAACTAGCATCTACCATATGTCCACTATAGGTTTGGCCATCATTTTTTTAAATGTCTTTTAATTATATTACGACATTAGAGGGCTTAGAAATTTAGTAGTAATATCTCACAATTTCAGAAAATTTGCAATATACATTTTTTTAGGACACTCCAGTTTCTGACGATGCTTTGAGGGGCCTGCATGTTAGTACCCCATAAATAATGCCATCTAAGAAACTAGACCCCTTAAACGTATTGTACAACACTAGTTAGGAGTTTTAGATAACCCATTAGATATTTTCACAGAAATTTAAAGCAAAGTGGGAGGTGAAATTTCAAAATTTCCCGGTTTTTTTTTGGCAGATTTTCACTCTTTATCCATTATCACTGGAATACGTAAGATAGGCCTAAGGTAATGCAACTTAATATCAATTGCCCAGTCCTGCGTTATTAGAGATATCCCATATGTGGCCCTCAGTGCAGTATTTGGCTCAACCATAAGCCCCATAATAGGAGGATCACCTACTATCGACCTCCTGGGGTCTCATTTTCCAATACGAATTTTATTAGGCGCCATTTCAGGTTTGGGGACACCCTAAGGGCTAAAACTTAATCTAACACCCCTAAATAGACCACAAAAAATTTGAAACTACAATCCCCTTAATGAATGTATCCAGGGTGCATTGAGTATATAAGCCCCACAGGTATTCACAAATTTTTATAGCATAAGGCTGTGAAAAGTAAAAAAAATTTTTTCCAATAATTCCTGCAATTTTAGGCTTCTAATGTCACATATAACAAGAATCCTGGAAAAAAGAACACGTAAAAAACTGTTGTTAAGCAATTTCTTCCAAGTTCGACAATACCCCTACATGTGGGTGTAAAACGCTGTTTGGGCGCATGGCAGAGCACGGTACAAGGGAGGGCAGGTTCTATTTGGCGCTTTTGGAACGCAGATATTGGTGGGGCCGCCCATGTCGCATTTGCAAAGCCCCCAAAAGTAGCAGAACAGGACGAAAACCATTCCAGAAGTCGCCCCAGTTTGGATTCAAACACCCATCAGGGATCTCATCTAGGAGTGTATACTGGCATTTTAGGCACACAGGTGTTCCATCGTTTTTTTAGCATTGGGCAATGAAAATTGCGGGAAAAACCAGTTTCATCATTGCTTTCTATGAGTTTCAATTTACAGCATTCGCCGTGCAGTGTAGAATGATGTGATACACTTTACTATGGGGAGATTTCGGTACAATTACAAAGATATAGATTTCTATTTAGTTTTTTCGTTTTAATTACTTTAACACAGTAGAAATACTCTATAAAAAATTGCGTTTTTATGAGTTGAGTCCTATTCTGACAGCCATGAACTTTTTTATTTTGCTGTGTGCAGAGCTGTGTATGGGCAGTCTTGCTCTTTTATTGCGGGATGAAGTTTGAAGTGTTTATTGGTACCCATTAATGTGGTGCATATGATGCTATGATCACTTTTTATTAAGGAATTTTGTAGAGATGTTTTGACACAAATACAGCAATCTTGGTAGTGTTATTTTAACTTTTATTTTTTTATAGCGGTCACTGTACGGTATATATGGCATGGTAGCGTTACTCAGCACCGGTCAATACGATTACACCGATACCCCAATTTGTAAATTTTTTATGTTTACTGCTTTTATACAATAAAAAAAAAAACACTTTTAATTCAAACAGGAAAATAACGTTTTTGCGCATCAACCAAGTTTAGAGAGCCATAACTTTTTTACATTTTCTGTGCTTGAGCTGTGTAGGGACTTGTTTTATGCAAAGGGAGGAGTTTGACGTTTTTTAAATAGTATCATTTTTGGGGGGACAAGCGCTTTTTTGATTGCTTATTTAAATCCATTTTCTTTGGAGCCAGGGTGAAGAAAATACTGGCAATCCTAGTAGTGTTTTTATTTTTATTTTTAACAGGGCTCACCGTCAGTAACCGTGATCATTAGCTTACTCCATTGGTCGCTACGATTATGGCGATACCTATTTATATAAGTTTTTTCTTAGTTGAAGCACTTTAAAAAAAAAAGAAAAGTGTTTTTAGTGTGTAAAACAATATTTATGCATCGCTATCTCGTCTGAGAGCTTATAGGCATTTGATCTCTATCCGTATACGACTGCTGTATAAGGATTTTTTTTTTGCTCAGGGATGGAATCTCGAAACGTTCTTTACATATGGTACAACTTTGCGTTTCTAGGAGTTTTTTGATCCGCTTTTTTATTCCATTTTGATGAGCTTGCGGGATGAACCAAATAATCTTAATTCCTGTGATTGTTTTTTTGTCGCTCACTTTTGAGATTTTATACTCCAACTACAAGATCACGAACACATAAAAATATTGATTCACACTCGAGTGTACGTGGTATACATCTCTCTAGATCATATAGCCGCGCGAGAGACGAGCGAGTGTGCAGGAGCAGAGAAACGGAACCCCCTGACAAAGCGCGGCGACACACACGCAACGCCATGCGCGAAATATGGGTCTTTCACAATTATTATTCTAACACTTTCTCATGGTGCGAACACTATATAGATTTATATACACAGAGGAAAAGGCTGTGTCTCCCGTAATTTATATTTTATTCTTTCGTGTTCTTGTGGTTTTACTACTCTGTCTATTGGGTATGAGTTGGTGGTTTGGGGAGGGGGTGCAGTGAGATAGAGATATCAGCCTTATTCACACACACACACACACTGTTATGGAAATCTATATATTTTATATAGAAGAGGAGGCTCGATGGGATCGTTTATCTATCTAGGCGATTACACAGAGTGCGATACTCTTAGTTATCTATAGCGGAGAGCGCTATCTGACTAATCTGATCTCTTCAGCACGCAAACCTATGACGGGAGTGAACATCAGCGAGCGACGGCGTCTATATGACGAGCACAGCGCAGAGCGCGCGTGAGAGTGGCCTCGATAGGAGTGAAGGGGGGGAGGGTTGGGTGGGAAGGGGAGGGGAAAGAGGCGGAGAGAAAAGATAAAGGCGACAGTGATGCCGTCTCAATTCAGAGAAGAAAGGAGAGCATATCTCCTCCACGAGCTCCAGCTCTCTGTATGAGAGATGTGTATATATGCGACACATCCAGACGAACAGTCGCGTGATCTTATTACAGGGTGAGACACAACACAATCTATGAAGAATATATAACACTACCTTCCTATGCGCCCGCATCTCGTGGAAATGAGGGGGGGGGGAGGGGGGGGGACGGCATAACTACGAATTGGGACACAACAACACGTGAGACACACACAACAATTACCGCGCCACAACCGATCAAATCATCTGGCGAACAATCTGCTTTTAGAGTTCGCGCGAATCCTAAGGACGTATCCATACGTCCAGGTGCGTTAAACCACCAAACCGACCTGGACGTATGGGATAACGCCCCAAGGTCCGTTAAGGGTTAATGACACACCAGAACATACTTGTTAAACAGATGCCTCTGATGGATATCAAGTAGCGGCATTCCTCAAACATAAGGCCCCGTTTTAAAAGAAAAAAAAGGTGTACGTTTAATGCTTTTTGTCCCCTTTTAATAATGCTATAAAATAGAGCTTTTGCACTGTTTTTTTTTTTTTTTTGTACGGTATACAGAGATGCAAAAGAACACTCTTGGCCTCACAAGCAGCCAGCCATTTAGTCCTATTGATATATTAACGTATATGCTGATGACACTTGGACAAACATGAGAGTGTGAACTTAAACTTAGCTGTAGTGACAAATCACAATCTTATTGCAACAGCCATCACTCATTTTGATGCAAGTCAGCAAAATCCAGGCAAAAATGTTATGGCAAAATCCAAAAAATACACGTGGGATTTTAATACAGATTTAAACAGTTTTCTAACAGTATATATTTACTGATAGTGTGACATGTATCCATTAAGTAATCATTAAATTTATTCTACTTTAAAAAAACATAAGGCTCATTTTCTGGAATGCTTCATAAGTACCAGAATGACTGGCAAGCATGTTTGCATGGCATGAATGCACAGCATTTAGAGTATGTTCACATGTTGGAGCTTTTTTTTCTTTTTTTAAATGCATCATGGATAAGTGAACTTTACGCATAATTCACTACATAGCAAATTTCCCATTAAAATTTTGAATCCACATAAAAATCCAACATGTTAACAAACTTCAACCAACCCCTAAGAGTTTATAATTAAAAAACCAAGGCTTGGGTTTTTTCCCCATGGGCAACTTAAAAATTTTAGTTTTTTTTGGTTTGTTTTTTTTTTTTTTTCAAATCGCAATAATGTCAAACTGTTGCTGTTTTTTTTTCCATTGATTTAAAAAGGGAAATGAAAATTCCCCTCAAAAAAAAACCCCAAACAACCCCTTCTGCTTGGAATTACCTGCATATCCACGAAAAAAACCCCACTGTAGTTTATTTTTTAAAAAAATTTTTATTTCAGATCACATTCACTTTAATTTTAATTAAAATTGAGCTGGGCCCCAACATATCTGCAAAAAAATCCCTGTGTGTTGAATCTAATGCAAATAGTCTCCAAAAAATGGGAAAACTTGCAAAAACAGAAGTGACTTTTGATCATTTATTTTTTACTATTTTGCCATAGGCAACTTAAACTCTATCAGTTCTAAATCTATAAAACCTAAAGCGTAACTTTTATCATGTATAACACTTAACCTCTATGCACACTTTTTAAAAACCTGATTTTTAACCTCTCAATTTACCCCTTTAATTGTAAAGGATATAACTCCTTTTCTTTTATCAAGTCTGGTGGAACACCACCTATTAACAGGAGAACCTTATATATACAGTGATTACTAATCCAATAAGGGATCCCAAACATCCAAATTGGGCAGTCATCCCTAACCCGGGATGGAATAAAAATATAAGGTTTCCTTGTGAGCCCCCTCTGCAGCGGGTCAAAATGTAGAAAGAGGTGAGAAATCAAAATTTTAAAATGTCATCCCTGACCTCCCCAACATGTTTCACCAGCTAAACTGGCTTATCAGGGGATAGAGGTCCGGCCCCCATGTGGTCTAGACTCGTTTCCTTTTTATATCATGTTAGGTACACACCTATTCAGGTGCTCACCAATTAGCTAACAGAGAATCAACAAAACATTCCCCTTTTACTCTCCTGCATGCATACTGATACTATGTGCTGCCGCTATGTTCTCATAACAACACCCCCCCAGACAAATTCACCATTCCACAGGGGGCCCTACACCCCATCTTACCATGCCGCCCACGCACTTACCAATGGACATTTCTGCCCTAACTGTGATGGACTTCCGTCCAATTTCTCTCATATTATTGCGTTGCGTGGCTCCCTAGAACAGACTAAGCAGAATAGGTGTTACATTTTACAGGCACAAATACTAGCTTTATCACTTCCCATAAATCTTTTCTCCTCTATGTCTAATATGCATGTTCATTGGGATACATACTCCATTATACTGTACACTGGGTATTTAGTCTCTTCCCCTAAACCTCTTTCCTCTGTATCTAATATACATATTCATTTTAATGAAGCTACAGGCCTTATAGTTAGCCAGCCCCCCTCCCGCAACTTCACCTCCCACCTTCCCCATTAAATATTCTTTCTTAAGGTCTCAGCTAGTTACTAATTCATTACTTACAATGGGAATATGCAGAAATGTTAGTACATTCATGCTGTATTGTATTTGATAGATTGTATTGCATATATTGTATTTGTAGTTAGCACAAAATCTACGCAGTGAGTAGAAACAATAAATTAGTATATTTAAAAAAATGGTAATTATCCCGAACTGCGTTTTCTCATAGCAACTTAAGTGTATATGTTATTTTGATTCAGTTTCTAAAAAATTCTTCCTGCAAAAAAAAAATAAAAATAAATTATATATTATATATATATATATATATATTTTTTCAAAATATTGGAGGGGGGAGAGGCATGGACCGCACATCCTCACCCCCTATACGTTTATCTAATGCTTCTCAGCAAAACAATATAAAAAATGAACAGGGGGTTCTTGGGATACTCTTTGATCAAAAACGTATAGGGCCCCTTGCCACGTAGAGGCGACCTCTATTAAGTGGGTTCCCTACGCTAAATATTAAAATATATATATATATATTAAAATATATAATAACACAAAACATATCATACAGGCAGTCCCCGGTTACATATGGGTTAGGGACTGTAGGTTCGTTCTTAAGTTGAATTTGTATGTAAGTCGGAACAGGTAGATTTTAAAACATGTGTGGGGTGGATTGCTGGCACTGCAGTTCCCCAACTACATTGAAGATGCCAACCACACATTTAATTTTATAGTCCCGTTGGTATTTATCTTTGGGTTTTATCATATGCTGATGGGGTGGGGGCATTGTATTTCCCCAAAACCAAGTCCCAAAAAGCCACACATGGTGCTGAATGGTGCAGAGAAATGGGGGGGACAGCCCAAAGTAAGGGGGACCGGAGGGTCGGGGAGAGAGGGGGGGAAACAGAAACATTACACTACCCCCAGCAGTGAAGGCGGGGCCTCAGTCAGGAGGGGGGTTTTAAAATTTTTTCCCCGGGAAAAAGGGTCCGGGACTATTTGCCCTTTTTTCTTGGACATCCAAATCCCCCGCCTCTATCCATTGCTCCCCAACAATTAACAATATGAGTCATATATAAACTGCTGTGAGCGTTGATTAATTTACATTTTAAAAGAAGTAAAGATGATTCCCGAAAAACACTGGGCCCCTTTTAGGCTTTTCAGTCACATGGGTGGGGGGTATCCCCCTTGGCAAACAGGGCAGCCTTCACCAAGCTAGGTCTGGGGGGAGTCTTCTCAGCCCCCCCAGGCAGCAGACTTCACTCTCAGGTACAAGCTGTGACGTCATTTTCACAGGGCTTTCTGGGGGGGCATAATTGTGTTGGGGAGGGTGATTAGCTGAAAATTTGCATTGCAGGTGCATTATGGGAACTTTTTCCCCCTGTTTGTTTCCACTTAGTTTTGGTGGCAAAGAGGTAATGCGGGGGACTACATTTCCATAAAGCATTTTTGGGGCAGTGGCCAGCCATCAGTGCCCCCGATGACTACCCGCGCCCCTTCAGGAACCCCTGCTGAGAAATGACTGTGGTGGGGAAAAACAAAACAAGGCGGATTTTCCAATTTTTCATATCGGGGATGGAGGGGTTTTAACTGCGGGTGACGGGGTGTCAATGCAACCCGACTTGCGGCGTTCTGTGATATGGGGGCTAGTCACCACATAACCACCCCCCATAAGTGCTCGTTCGTAACTGGGGGCGACGTAATTGGAACACGTAATCGGGGACGCCTTATATCCAATTTGTTAAAAAGAAACTGTGGCCTCATGTAAATCAATCCCTAAATCACTGCAAAACACGGGGAAAGTGAGGGACAAGGTGGGGGCGGGGGAGCAGAGGGGGTAGGGGAAGAGAGAAAAAAAAAAAAAACATATTGAAACTCTGTGCTCTATAGTCATATATTTCAACCTGTTTGTACCACATGTATTTGATCACATAATTTTGTTTCTTCAAAAAATATAGGAATCGCAGGTTAAAAAAATGTGAAAAGAAAGCCTTCATTTGGCCTTTAGGTATGTTACACTGCACAAAAAAAAGGGCCCCTTTTTTTTAGCGTTTTTTTTTTTCTAAAAAACGCTGGAAAAAGACTGAAATCACCCCCAAAACTCTACTGTAAACCCCCTGCTGTCTACATGAGTTTTTTTGCTTTTTTTTTTTAAACAGGTCGTATTTTGCAACTGTTCTAAAAAACCCCAGAACAGGGCAGAAAAAATTTACTAGGGGGTCGGGAAAGCTTTTGAACGTCTTTGGCGCTTTTTCGCGGCGTTTTTTTGCCCGATTTTTCAATGAAAACCCTCTCAGGGCCCCAATTCCACCTATAGGGGTGTAACAAAGGGTTTTAAAGATCAAATCTAATAACATTTGATTTTCCTTTTTTTTTCCTTTTTTAAAAAAATTTCATGCTTTGGCCCGCTACAATTTTTACGCAATTCATACATTTTTTGCTTTAAAAAAATTTTTTTTTTTTTTAATATTTTTTTTGGGTGAAACCCAATTTTTCCCTTAAATTTTTTGCGGTTTTTTTTTGGTTTGGGGTAAATCCTTTTTTTTTTTTTTAAAATTTTTAAAAAATTTTGGGGGCTAATAAATTTTATATTCGACGGGAAAACGTTTTTTTTTTTTTTTTTTTAGGTTTTTTTCCACTAAAATCCTTTAGAACATATTTTGACGCAAAAAAAGTTCTCGCTTTTTGACGCTAAAAATGTTTTTTTTTTACGAAAATTTTTCCGCCAGAATCCCTTTTTTTAGTATTTGGCACTAAAACCCTTTTTGAAATTTTTTGGCGCTAATAAAGTCCTTTACTTCTGACGCCAAAAAATTTTTTATGGATTTTGACCCAAAATCGTTTTTGATGGATTTTGGGGCAAAATCCGTATTTTACAGATTTTTGGGGTAATAAAGCATATAGCTTTTGAGGCAAAAAAAAAAACGTTTTTTTTAAAAAGGGTTTTGGCGCCCTCTTTTTTTTTTGGATTTTGGTGTAAAAACCCTACTTACAGATTTTGGCGCTAATAAAATGATCCGTTCGCACTAAAAAATGTTTTTTTAGGGTTTTTCGCAATAAGCTTTTTTTTTTTTTGCCGCTAAAATCCTTTTTTTTAAGATTTTGAAAAGTAATACGTTTAAATTTTTTATATGGGAAAGATAAGTGGGTTTTTTTTGGATTTTTGGTGAAAAAATCTGGTTTCAAAATTTAATAAAGTAGTAGCCCGCAGGCACACAAAACAATTGCTCAAAATGGGGACGTGATCTAAAAAGGCTACTTAAAATGTTTGAAAAAAAATTTGAGATTTTTGGTTCACATATTTTTGACAAAAAGCTTAAGCTGCCCACAACTTACGTGATTCCCCGGTCGGGACCTGGGGGGGAAGGGGGCCCTCCTTTTTGGTTTTCTGCACCCGCCGTTTCCGGGGTTTATAAGAGTACAGTTGAGGTTTGGTGTTTTTTTTCTCTCTCTCGGTAAGGAGGTCGGTTGACCAGTAGAGGTGATTGGCTCTTTTTGAGAAAAAAAGATAGGAGGCGCCCGACCGAGATACTTTGCAATTGGGGCAGCTTAAGCATTTTTTGATCAAAAATATGTGAACCAAGAATCTCAAAGTTTTTTCTGTTTGAAAGATAGCTAAATGCTTCTTTGGGGTTTTTTCCATGTAATGTTTGCCCTTTTTACTTAAATTTAACTCTCCCTGTAGGGTGTAGTTTACATCCAATGGCTTATTTTGCAAACTTTAAAAAGCGAGCAAAAAACTTTTTAAAAAACGCTCCAAAAAAAACCAAAGAACGGACGTTTTTTTAGCTGCTTTTGACAGGCAGTGGACGAAAAATCTTTCATGAACGTTTTTTTTTAAATTCGTTTTTCAGGTAGTTTTTGTCCACTGCATGTAACATACCTTAGGGTTCATTTTTTTGATTTTATCCATCTTGCCCCTTCCTGCAAAAAAAAATACATCCCAAACGCCCTCTCTTTCCCTAGCTTTTTCACACAGATGCCCCAAAATTTTAGCCCCTCTTTTCACATTATGTATTTCCAAAATATGTCTCGCTAGGGCAGTTTAAACTATGTTTTAATAGTAACAGAGTTTTTAGTCCCACAAAGAAATCCTGTTGGTTTTTCCCCCCTAACTTGGGGCAAGTAAAAATAGCCCCTAAATCACCTCTGGTTTTCAGTTTTATAAATTTTTTATCTCAATCTTTCTTTATCATTGGGATTAACAAAAATTTCTTCGTTTTTCCCTATAAATGGGCATATTTAAAATTGCCCCAATGTTAGCCTACCCCGGAGATGTAAAACCCTTTTTTTTTTCCACTCCCTCAAAATGTATTTGCCCAAAATTTATCCTCCCGTTTTTTTCCCCCTTCTATTTAAAAAAATTGGAATTTTTTGGGAAACCCTTAGAGAGTAACCCGGTTTTCTTTAGAATGTTTTCCAATTTCTTTCCTTTGTATACCTCCTTTTTTGTTGGCTTTCCCTCAAAGGCCCCATACTACGAATTAAATTTAGTTTTTTCCTTTTTTTGTTTAATGATTAATTTAAAAGTCCCCCTGTCAATAGTCAAAGCCCCATTAAAAAGCCCCCTCAAATAAATTTTTTTGGATAACCCCCTTTCCTAAAAAAAGTGATTTAAAATTTAATACATTTTTTCATTGAAAGGGGCCCCCTTGTGTAGAGCAAAAACCTTTCGGGGCCCTAAAAAATTTTGGGCCCTTGGGGAAAACCCCTTTTTTTTTGAAAAGGGGGATGCCAGCTAGAAAAGTGTTTCCCAAACTTTTGTGCCGAATTTTTCCGAAAAAACTTTGGGCTGGGAAACCGCTTGTTTTCATCCAAATAAAAATTTTAAGATCCCCAAAAATTTTTTTTTCTCGTTGGGAAATTTTAAAGGGGAAATTTTATCCCAATTTCTTAATCATTGAGTCTAGATTCAAAATCCCTTTAATTAAAATTATTTATACTGTCCCCAAAAAAAAATTTCAAATTTTCATCAATAAAGCACCCCCAAAATTTAAAAACCGCCTGGAATATTTTAAAGTTTTTCAGAAAAAACAATAAGGGAAACTTTCCCAAACCCAAATTAAAAAAAAAAAATTTTTGCAAACCTTGGCTCACCCAAAAGTGCCCATGGCCTCCCCTTTTTTTTTTGATAAAAAAAGGGGCCCCCCAAAAAAAAAAAAATTATGTGTCAAAAAAAAATCCCAAAAACTGTAAAACGAAATTATTATTTCCAATTAAAAATTTCGTACCTTTGTTTCAAAAAATAATTTATTGCTTTCCCGCCCCGGTCATTCTTGTTACTATAAGGGGCCCTTTACCCCAAATTAAAGGAAAAAAACTAGAAAAGTCAAGGCCCCCCTTATAGGTTTTTAAAAAATTTCCCCAAATTTTCTTTTGACACTGAATCTTTTTGAAAGCAAAAAAGGAATAATTTCAAACCCAAAATTGCTCATCTACTTTCGCGTTTCCGGGGGTTTTTCCCCCCATCAGTGTAGGCAGAGCCCTTATTGGCTTTTACTGGTGGGGGGAATTTAAAGGGGATGAGGAGGGGGAAAATTTCCTTAGGGAGAGGGACCAGTTTTAAAGGGGTGTAGGTTTTTTTTTTTGCCTTTTACCCCCTTACTCACTTTTGCATATCAAAAAGGGGTTTTGGGAAGGAGCTAGATAGCTCACTGGCCCCCCCTATAGGGTTGTAACAAATCCCGTTTACTTTTTGATTCCTGAATCTTTGAGAAGCAAAAAAAGGGAAAAATTTTCAAGCCAATATTTTCCAATTTAAAACGCCGGGTTTTGGGGGTTTTTCCCCTCTTTAGTGGAGAGCAGAGCGATAATTTGGCCCTTTATGGTGGGGGAGGAAAGTGGGTTTTTGAGGAGGGAAAAACTCTCCCTTTTGGGGAGCAAAATTAAAGGGGTTTTTGTTTTGTTTTGCCCTTTTTGCCCCTATCACATCTGCATATCACAAGGCCCTTATGGGGGGGGACAAGATAGCCACTGCGCCCTCTATATTGTAAAATCCTCAATTTTTTTCTGTTTAATGAATCTTTGAGAAGCATAAAGAAGGAATAATTGTCAAGCAATATTGCTCATTAAATACGAGTGTTTCCGGGTTTTGCCCCTTCCATCAGTGTAGTGCAGAGCGATATTGGCTTGACTGGTGGTGGCAATGAGTGGGTATGAGGAGTGGAACATCTCTCCTTATGGAGACGCACCAGTTTAGGTGTGTTGCTGGTTTTGTTTTGCTTTTGAGCCCATCTATTCTGCATTTGCTTATCACAAGGCAATTATGGAAAGGAGCTAGATAGGCTCAATGCAACGCTCTATAGGTTTAATCAAATCCTCAATTTATTCTGATCTCTATGATCTCTTGAAGAAGCAAAAAGGAAAATTATTGCTCAAGACAATATTGCTCATCTACATACGCGTTTCGGGGTTTTGCCCCTCATCAGTGGGAGAGCAGAGCGATATTGGCTTGACTGGTGGGAGGCATATGAGTGGGTATGAGGAGGGGAAAATTCTTCCTTATATGGAGAGCACACAGTTAAGGTGTGTCTTAGTGTTTTGTTTTGCCTTTAGTTAGCCCTCTAGCTCAGGCATCTGATATCAAAAGGCATTAGGAATGGAGTAGATAGCTCACTGCGCCCTCTAATAGGTTGTAACAATTCCTCAATTTACTTTGATTATGATCTTTGTGAAGCAAAAGGAATAATTGTAAGCTAATATTGCTCACTCTACATTAGCCGTTTGAGTTTTGCCTCTTCAGCTGTAGGAGACAGACGCGATACTTTGGCCTTGAATGGTGGGATGGCCATGAGTTGATGGGTATGAGGAGGGGAACATCTCTCCTTATGGAGTAGCAACCAGTTAAGGTCGTTGTAGTGTTTTTGTTTGCTTTTAGCCCACTACTCCAGCATCTGCATATCACAAGGGCATTTTGGGAAAGGAGCTTAGATAGTCACTGCGCCCTCAGTACATTCTAAACTTGCAAGACGTGTTATTTCACTCATTTACTAGATCTTAAGTATCATCACAATATCTTATGTACTCTTTAAGTTAGAAGGAAGGCCTAGTGACTAAGGGCATCAGTATCGGTCAAAAATACTTGCTGGGTCACTTTGTGTTAATTATTTCTACCTGAGATATATGGTCTTCTCTGGTATTGGCAACAACCTATTTTGGCAACTTTTCGATAATGCATTTTAAAGGTAGCTATAGTAAGGCTTCAACATTTTAACATAAATGTCTTCTACATCCTCAGTAATTGAATTTTTTCTGAATTCCCAGCGTCAATATCCTTTTTTAATTCCTTCAAATAACTCATTGGTTGGATCATTTTGAAAAGCCCTCTCCAAAGTTTCTGATTTGATCAAGTTATTCTCTTAACATTGCTTTATATTTCTTTTATTTAAGATGTCAATATTACCACCGTTGCTCACTGGGTTTGATTACTATCTCCCTGTTAGATTGTAATTCCTACAATAGCTAGTTGTTCCTCCCATTTTAAATTTAAAGAATGAATGGGTTGTCCGTCTTCCGTGATGCTGTTTTTTTTTATATCTTGCGTTACTTACTTCCACACAAACGTAATCCAATCAAATATTATATGTGTTATCGGAGGTGTATTCTTGATTTTGGTCTTCCATTTAGTCTGGCGCTTCATATCTTAGAGGGAATATGGGTCAACCTTCCGTTTTCATCCTGTACATTGTTCAAGATCACCAATGTTTTTTGCTCTAAAAATTTCCTAGAGGTTTTGCTTCATCATTATTTTTTCATTTTATGATATTTCGGTAAAGTCAACCTTCTAGCTAAGACGATTAATATCTTTTACCCATACAAAAATCATTAAATCTTGGGCAAAGGAGTAAACGTAAGACCATATGCCATCACCTGTTTTTTGATTTTCTGTTAGTCTCATAAGAGGACTATAATTAATCCACCTTGATGCTAATAGTTCCTTTGTTATTTTGATTTAATTCCCCTTCTCTCGATCCTCCAGGAGAATCCTTGGCTTGTCTCTAAAAAAACGGTGGAGGGATACCACTTGCATTTTTGAATGCTCCAGAGATTGAGCTTTTGCATTGTGTCACAACTGTCCTTGTTTCCGTGCCTCTTGTTGGTCATACTTTGTATTGCCATCTTGATAATCAGTGCCTGTACATTATTTAATCCAATTTATCCTTCTACTGATCTGGAATCTTATGAGGATTTCCTGATTGTGTTCACGGTTGGGTAGCATTTTTGTATGCGTTTTCTTCTTTGGCCCAACCTTTGTGAGTTCTCTGTCCCTTCCTTCCAACTAGTTTTCATACTCCTGCGTTATTGACGATTATAGAACTGTGGAGGATTCTTTCACTGCAGAAAATCTATGCAATCTGTCAAATCTGATTTAAATTAGGTTTGGTAGGTAAATCTACTATTTCTTCCAAATTATACAAACTGATTTGTTATCAAAATCTTTCTGAACCCTCAGATATTTGTTGTGTTTCTTTCTTTAACTTTCTCCTCTCAGAGAGAGATTCTATATTTCGTTTTAATCTTTTGTTCTATATTAGGAAATTCTGGATGGAGCCCGAAAGTTATTAATCTCCCCACTATCTCATGATTTTTATTTGTTCACTTAATTTATATTAAAATGACAACTTCTCTTCGTTATTCAGGACGGTTATTTCATCAATTTTAGTAGAGCATTCAGTATTAGCAATTTTTTCCCAACCCTGATAAAAATGGGGGTCTCTATATGTGTAGTCGCGTCTGCAAACTGATCCTTAATATGCTACACTCAATTCTGTTGTTTATGTATATATGTCTCTAGACTGGCTACTTCCCAGCATGCCCCCGAACTTTGTTTGTCTAAAGTATTATTTAATTCTGAAAGGCTATGTCGGATATTTGTTTCATTCAATGGAATTGGATTGATTAGAAAATACTGCGTTAGCTTCCTGTGAAAAAGTATCCAAATTAATTTTTTTTAGATTCCCACCTGAACATTCCTGTTCACCAAACTTGTCAAATAGTCTTCAAAAAAAATGGGAATCTCGCAAGAGAACAGAGAGTGACTTTTGATCACTATCTTACTATTATTGCGATTAGGCAAAATTTATAACTCAGTGGCTACAAATTCTTCATGCAAAATAAAAAAAAATATATATATCCCAATTTGTTAAATAGAAACTGTGGCCTCATGTGATCAATACCTATCATCATTGCAAAACTGGACGGAAATTGGACGGAAGTCCATCACAGTTAGGGCAGAAATGTCCATTGGTACAGTATGCGGGCGGCATGGTAAGATGGGGCGCAGGCCCGCTGTGGAGATGGTGAATTTCGTTCTGAGGGACGATGTTGTTCTTGAGAACATTAGCCGCGGCAAGCACATAGTATAGTAAGCTGCAGGAGAGTGTTAGGCCGTGTTCACCACGGCTTATTCATGAGGGAATTGCAGCCGGATTGCGCTCGCAATTCCGGCTTGATTGATTAAGGGGCGGGGGCTGGGGGGGGGGTGCTGCCCGCCTGGCTACCACATAGACTTCCATTATCCACGGAGCTGGTATTGCCCGCCTGGCCCATATCTGTGCATGTCAGTTTCTGCCCCGCCCGACGGATTCGACGAGCGAGGAGTGGAGCGACGGAATCACCTGTTCCTCTATGAGAACGTTGGATTACCGTAATTACTGCGATGGATTGGCGCCGTTCTGCCAGCGCAAATCCGGGCCGGCAGTACGGCGCCAATCGCGCATGAAAAATAAGCCGTGTGAACAGGCCCCATTAACACGGGGGAATGGGTTTTGTTGATCTCTGGTGGCTAATTGAGGTGAGCACTGAATAGGGTGTGTTGCTACCTAACTTGATATAAAAGGAAATCGATCGTAGACCACATGGGGACCAGACTCCTTAACCCCTGATGAAGCCAGGTTAGGCTGGAGTTGAAACATAGTTGGGGACGGTTCAGGAAGACATTTTAAATTGTGACTTTATAACCTCTTTCTTTCAATGTCACCACTGCACGGCGGTCTTCACAAGGAAATCTTATATGTTTTAGGTCCCATTGCGATTAGGGATGCCTTGCCTAAGTTAGGATGTTTGGGATCCTAATTGGAGTTAGTAAATCACTGTATATATAAGGTTATCCTGTTAATAGGTGGTGTTCCACCAGACTGATAATAGACAAAGGACGTTATTCCTTTACATTTAGAAAGGGATAAATTGAGAGGTTAGAAATCAGGTTTTTAAATAGTTTGTGTATAGAGGTTAAGTGTTATACATAATAAAAGTTACGTTTTAGTGTTTTATAGATTGAGAACCAATAGGTTTTAAGTTTGCCTATGGCAAAATAGTAAATATAGAAGTCTACCTGCAGACTTAAATACAGCTTTGTTGCGGATTCACCATGGATTTCACCCTTTCTACATTAAAACGGGTAAAATCTAAGATGTGATTCCACAAGAGAATGAGCATTATGCAGGTTGGAAAAGCTTCAGCATGCGCATATTTCCAGCGACGTTAGATGTTCAGAACTTGCATTGAAACTTAATTTGCTGTAAATCTTTTATCCACAACATCTGCAAGAAAAATCCGCAGAATTTCCACTATGTGTTAAATTTATCTTTCAGGTGTGTTAACAAGGTATAATTTTCATGAATATTCACCATCAGAATACATATGAAAACTACTTATATATCTCATTGTTTTCTGAGGAAATATTACACACCACAGTTAAGGGTCCTCTACCTGATTTTTGTTTTTTTAAAGATCCGCTTAACAGTCCCCATTTCAAATAAAATTAAATTCACCTCTCTCTGCTCTTCTGTTTACTTTCCTTTTCCCCCCAACAGGGACTGTCTGACTTCAACATTCAACAGAGACTGCCACGTTGAGTTCCCCATTCAGAAGAAGAAAGAAGTCTGGGACAGTGAGGATCGCACAGTGCTGGAACGGAGGGGAATTTATCTATCATCGTAGAATCATTAGTGGATTCCGCATCATGCAGATTTCTTGCAAGTTAAACTGAAGATTGCACTCATTGCTTTTGGAGTATTTATTAAACCTTGCTGCAATGTGTAAATTAGAGCAGTATCACACCATACAATCAAATGTCATTTTTTAATTTTTTTAAAAAACCTTTTAGAAAATGAAAAGAGTAAGTACTGGTTGATATAAAGATACATTTGCCTCATGCTTAGTAGTCGATTGTCTGGCACAGAAACGCTGAAAGTGAACCAGGTCAGGTAAATAGGTTCATTCAAAAACTGTACCGTTTTATTTCGTAGATCAATTAAAATTTAGTTGTGGTACAGGTATCATAGTTCCATTGGGCATTAGATAATTGCAACAAGATTTGCATTAATCTTGGTTTGAGAAAGCGCCCCCTATAGCTCTGTATTACTTACATTGAAGGGTGGACACAACAAGCAGTTTTGATGAATTTTCGTTGAGAACTTAGAAGCTTGTTCCACGGACAAAAGTCGTTTCAGATTTGAAAAACATTCTGTAAAGCGACGGTCAGCCTTTTACTCTTGATTTAAATAAAAAATAAAATCCATGCAGCAGTCCGCACTGCAAATAGTGGTTCCGCTCGGATGGTTTTTATCCCCTGATAAAGAAAAATCTAAGAAGACTGTAAATTATTCTGCCCGGTTTTCGGAGTCAAACTTGAATCAGCCAAACATAAGCCGTCCTCCTACGTGCAGAACATCACGGCCGGTATTTGGTCTTTGCTGTGGGAATCTTTTATTGAGCCACAAATAGATACAGCTGTACATGGGAATCCAGGATAAAAGCACACGCAGTAGTATTTAACAGTGTTGAACGTGCATATACAATTCTCAAAACTGAAATTGGCAACAAACAAAAAAAGGAAAAAAAGAAAAAAAAGAAGTAGTCTTGTATTTTTGGAAAATCACAGGTCGTATTAGACATGTTAACCAATTGCATGATAGAAAAATGGAGCAAAGTTATTGTAAGATATATATCTTCATTACTCAAGTATCCAGTACGGTCTCACGTTTAAAAATAAAAACATGCCTTGGCAGGCAAACACAGTTAAGGTTATTAAGGCTTTGATGAAATTTTATGCCACGTCTGAATGCAATTCGGGACACACAAAATCATCAAGATTGGCTGCTAGCAGCTCCATTTTGTTATTGCTGAACAAATAGGTACCAGTAATTGTGCTCATGGCTAACGTCAAGTCCTGTGAGACGCTGTAGGTCCATGGTAACAGCATATTGGCTGATCACAACACACACAGCAGGCATGTGGCCTGGTGTGTGTCGGTTAAAAAAAAAAATAAAAAAACTCCTGGGTACAGTTTGGAGAAATTAGCAAAAGTCGTTAGCAATACACTAAAAAGAAGACTAGGAGGGGGTCCAGCCACCAAAAATCATGCCACCACACACCACATTCCAGCAAGTAAAACGGGCCTCTCCCATGTTGTCTCCAATCCTATCATCAGCTATCACTGCATCTAAAACAAAAGCAGATAACTTAACCCTATTGATGGATGTTATGGTCATAACCACATGTCATGCAATTAGCCTTTGGTTCTGGTTTTGTGTCAACACTGTATGCTGCCCTATGTGTGGAATGTGACACCTCCAATTTCATTTGAGAGTGCACATTGAATGGTAGGGACTTATGTTCATTCCTACAATAGACAGTCTGTGAAGTGGTTCGCTTTCACCCACTCTTGCTGTCACTCCAGTTTGTATGTTTCTCGTAACCACTAAGTACCAAGGCGCTATGCACTTCAGTATTCTGTCCCTCACTGTTTGCGGCAATTAGTAATAACTGGTTCGTCGATGGCGTATGACACTGATTCAATGATTCCAAACCACTTAATCGTATCAGATTTTTAAGAAATTCCTCTAAGAAAGTCTAGGACCTAGAAAGTTTTCCTAAATGAGACCCTTGTTTTAACTTTGTCTTTTAGGGTATGTACCCAAAGCTTATTGTAAGTGTAATTGCGCGTATTTCGCCACATACTGAGACTTTATATGCAGCAATTGGCGACGCCTGAATTACAAATAATTCATTAGCTCTCATAGCGAGTTTTGAATTATGCGTCATCTACCCAGGCGGTTAAATACGATCGTATTGTATGCCGGGGTGAGAAAGCGGGACATGTCAATGGTTAGCGAGCTCCCTACTTTACATATTGATGAGCGGCTGGGGGGCCGCCCATCCGCTCGGTGCTTTAGAATTACACGCTGGCTCACTAGCGTGTGTTTCTCAAACACACCAGCGTGTTGCGGGCGCTTGCCATACTTGCCCCCAATATTGCCGTGGTCGATCATACCCTTATGCCCCTTCCACACATGCAGTAGATTGGATCTGAGCATGATATTTTGAGCAATTCGCAGATCTTAGCGACCCCGGCTACTGCCATGATTTGCGAACATTACATTGGTCTTTCTTGTTGTTGTATTTAAAAGGTTGAGAAGTAATTTAAACTGAGCTGTTCTTTGTCCTTTGTTGTGTGGTCGTACCATTGAAGTGCTTTCACACGGAGCATTTTTTGATGCATTTTTTAGCAGAAATGCACAAACATAATTGCTGTGCATTTATGCCAGAATTGCATAATAATAACTTGCTCCGTGTGAATGCACCTTTAGGCATTCGTCTCTCACGGCTTATTTGGGCGCTGATTGGAGACGTACTAGGCACCGTATTTGAGCTGCAGTTACAGACTACATACGTTTCCCAGGAATTACGGTTTCCACTGTTCTCATAGAAAAACTATGGGATCAGTCTCACCTTCACGGCTCGGCGAATCCCGCGGGCAAGGAGTAAGTGACATGTCAATTTTTTACTGCGTCTTTCGCGCCGTAGGATAATGGGACAGTCTATGGGCCGGCGGGCCAGCCGCCCCCCCCCCCCCCTCACGCCTCCCCCGCTGCACGGTAGCCGAGCGTAATGCGGGGCGAAATCCGTCCGCCAATTACGCCGGCAATTAAGCCGTGTGAACGAAGGCCTAAAGGTACAAACCTCAAGACATAGAAAACAGGCGTCTCAGTTTGGCAAAAGTGAACCATCCATCCGACGAGTATTTTGAACCGATTTTTGGGGGGTCGATATTGGCAATGATTTTGCAATGGTTTTTTTTTGAGGAAAATTTTTGAACAGATTTTTCTACCAGAAAGAGTTGTACTGAGTGCAAAATACATTATGTTTTGTGCAAGAATTTCATGTGATTTAAATCTCCACGCATATGGTCACTCCTAAGCTTCAAAACGGCCCCACTTTGGTTTCACCGTCGTCTGTGTGTGCTCAGTCACATTTAAAACAAAAAAAAAATCGAAACAAAAACTGAGTCGTGAACTTACACCGCAACTTATACCTGTACAGCAGGACGGAGGATCAGGTTTTGGCCGGCGAGAAATGGGGTATTTGCAGGACAATCTGTTTCTAAAAAAAATTGCAAAAGGATCTACAAAATACATACCACTATAAGTGGGGCAAGTATTACATCATTCTTCACTTTTGTTTTCCAAATTCCTAAATTCATCCAAAAAACGCGCCAAAAAATGACTACACAAAATGTTCATCTGATATTTTATGCTCAGAAAATTTTCACCATTGATTCAATGTTTCATTTTCAGTCTGAAAAAGCGGTCAGAAAGATTGTGCATGATTTGCACGTTTTTCAGGAACAGTGGCGGCTAGAAAACTGTCTGGCAGAAAATCAGTACACAGTGTGGACTTACTGGACGTATTTCCATTAATGTCAATGGGGATGGTGACAGTCTGTTTTCAAATCTGCAATACAGTCTGGAAAAACGATGCTGTGTGGACAAAACGCTATTTGTAAATCACACTTTAGGATACAAAAAATATGCATGAAATATTACTGAATCAGGGCAAAAAAAATTTAAGTTACTGAAAAGAGCAAAAAATGCTCATCTATTTTCCTCTCCTCCGTTGTTGTTGTTGACGTGAGTTTTTTGCTCTTTCAGTTACTTATTTTTTTTTTTTTGCCCTGTTCAGGGTATTTTACTTGCAGTTTTTTGTTTCCTAAAGTGTGATTTACAATAATTAGCGTTTTGTACACTGCGACCAGCATCGGTTTTTCGCTCCAGATGTTGCTGATTTGAAAACTGGATCTGTCAACCAGCCCCATTGACTTAATGGTGAAAATCCCGTCCAGTAGTCCACACTGTACTGAATTTCTCTGCCAGCAGTTTCTTAGCCGCCAGCGTTCCTTAAAATCGTGCAACATGCAACATATTCTGACCGGTTTTCTGAATGAAAATGAACATTGAAGTCAATGGGGAAACTGAGCAGAAATTCAGTGAACAGTTTGTGTGCAGTTTTTGGCGCTGTTTTTGGATGAATTTAGGAATTTGAAAAAAAGTGAAGAATGATGTAATATTGCTCACCCACTTATAGTGGTGTGTTTTTGTTGACCTTTTGCACTTTTTTTTAGACACAGGAATCGTCTGCCTAATACTCCCATTTTCATCGCCGCAAACATGATCCTCGTCGCTGCTGGGATGTATGAAGTTGCGGTTGTAGTTCCGGACTTCATTTTTGTTCGATTTTTTTTTTGTTTATGGTGATGGTGCACACACAGACGACGTGAAACCAAAGTTGGCCTTTTGATGCTTTAGGGAGTGACCTATGCCGTGGAGATTTAAATCACCATGATTTCTTGCCCTAAATCAATAATGTATTTGAACTCAGTTCATCTTTTGGTAGAAAAATCTGTTACAAAAATTTCTCAAAAACCATTGCAAAATCAGTGCCAATATCGACCACCCAAAATCGGTTCAAATACTCCCTCTCGGATGATGGTTCACTTTTGCCAACAACTGAGCTGCCTTTTTCCTTTGTAGTGTAGGTTGTTCATTTTGGCCACTCCCATCGTTCACTCCGGCTTATTGAAGGCGTAACTTGAGGGTCTGGTATTTCGACACGCAATTACGCGGGCTGCAAGTGCAGAGGGGGGTGAGGAGGGGGGGGGGGCGGCTGAACGCCGGCCCCATTTGACTGTCATTATTCTACGGCGCGTACTCACGCAGTAAATAATTGACATGTTCACTTACTCCCTGACAGGGGATTCGCCGAGCGTGAAGGTGAGACACTGGAATCCATAGTTTTTCTTTGAGTACTGTGGCATTACCGTAATGGACTGGGTCGGCATTGGAGCTGTATGCAGCGCACAATTTCGGTGCGCACGTACGGCTCCAATACTAAGAGCACAAATACTGCGCTGTGAACGAGGCCTAAAGGTGCATCACACGGAGCATTTTTTTATGCATTTTCTTGCAGGAAAATTGACGCAAGTTATTGTTGTGCATTTCTGCTAAAAATGCATATATATAAATAATAGATCCCGTGTGAAGCATCCTTAGGGTACGGAACCACACTAACCTAGGACTATAAGCTCAGTTTATACTTATCACCTTGTAATTACAACAACAAGATAAAGGACCAGTTGTAATGTTCTGCAAGATTCATGGTCTGTTGCAGGGGGTCGCCTAAGTTCTGCTATGTGCTCTAAATTTTTAAGGTCCGCTTGGATCCATTATACTTGCATGTGGGAAGGGATTAAGGGTATGTTCACACGGCATATTGGGCGCAAGTTGGCAAGCGCACGAAACTAGCTGGGTGTTTTGGAAACACACGCTGAGCAGCGTGATATCTAAAGCACAGCGGGGGCGGCCCCCAGCCGCTCAGCAATATGATTGTGGTTGCCGCTTTACCATTGACATGTCGCCTTTCTCTTCTCCCGCTTAAATACGATCGTTTTAAAGCTGGGGAGTGAGCTATTAATCATAACTCTCTATGAGAGCTATGTATTATTGTAATTGCGGCGCCGCATTTTGCTGCTTATTAAGCTCAGTCTTGTGGCGAAATAAGCGCCAATTACACTTACAAAATAAGCCGCTGGGAACTTTACCCTAAAAAGACAAATTGGTAATACTAAGAGCGTCTCATTTAGGCAAAAACGCTTTTCTAGGTATAAGACTTTCTAGAGGAATTCTTAAAAATATGATTTACAGTAAGTGGGTGGGATCACTGAACTAGGTGTTCCATCGCACATCGACGTACCAGTTTATTACTAATTGCCGCAAAGCTGTGTTGGGACAGATATACTTGAAGTGAGATACCTTGGTTCATAGTGGTTACGAGAAACATGACAAAAATGGAGTGACAGCAAGAGTGTGTTGAAAGCGACCTTTCACAGACTGTTCTAATTGTACGGAATGGATCATAGTATCACATCTGCATCTCTCAAATGAAAGTGGGTGTCACATTTCCAATCGCATGAAGGGCAGCATACAGTCGTTGACAAAACCAGAAAAATGGCAATTGCATGACCATGTGGTTATGGACCAATAACATCCATCAATAGGATGAGTTCTGACTTTTGTTTTAGATGCAGTGATAGCGGGGATGATGTTAGGAATTGGAGACAACATGAGAGGCAGGTTTTACTTGCTGGAATGTGGTGTGTGTTGGCTTGATTTTGGTGGACGGGACCCTCTAGTCTTCTTTTTATGTATTACTAACTGACTTGCGATTTCTCCAACTGTCTCAGGAGTTTTTTATTTTTTTTTTAACGGTCTCCACCAGGCCTTCTGCTGCTGGTGGTGTTTGTTGATCAGCCTAAATGTGATTCCATGTCCTACAGGCGTCTCAGACTGGTATTAGCATGAGGCACATCTGGGACATGATTGGTCAAGCAATAACAAATGGAGCTGCTAGCAGCCAATCTTGATGATTTGTGTGTCAACAAGTGCATTCTGCGTGCATATTAATATTCATAAGAGCCTTTAACTTAACCTTACTGGTTGCCTGACCAAGGCTTGTTTTTATTTTTAAACGATGATGACAGTTATGGATACTGAGTAATGTAGATTTATATTTCAATATTTTTGCTCCATTTTTTTCTATCATGCATATTGTTTAATGTCTATCGTTCCTGTGTTTTCCAAATTTACAAGAATACTCTTTTTTTTCTTTTTTCTTTTTTTTGTTGTTGCAATTTCCAGTTTTAGTAGTGTATATGCACTTTCATGTTAAATAATGCTGCGTTATACTGGTTTACCCATGTACAGCTGTTTTATTTGTGGCTCTAATAAGGTGCCCCACAGCAAAAGACAATTACCGGACGGATTTTCTGGCACGTAGGAGGAGGGATTTGTTTGCGTGGATTCAAGTTAGTCCGAAAAACCGCGGCAGAAGGAATGTACCATCTTCTAGGTTTTTTCGTTATGCCAGGGGTGTACAAACCTATCCTGGTCGGTAATCTATGCAGTTGCGGAACTGCGCATGGATTTTTTTTTTATTGAAATCAAGTAAAAAGGTGACCGTCGTTTACAGTGTTTTTTCAAATCTGAAAACCCTTTGCCGTGGAGACAAGCTCTAAGTGTTTCAACAAAATTCCATCAAACTGTTGTGTGTGTTCCACCACTTCAGAATGTTAGTATTCAGAGATATAGGAGGCGCTTTCTCAAAACGCAAGTTATGGCAAATCTTCGTGCATTTTAATGCCACTATGGTATCTTATGATACTGTAACCATACTAACTAATTTTTAAATGATCTAGCGAAAATAAACTCGGTACATTTTAATGAATCTATTTACCTGACTGGGATAACTTCAGCGTTCTTGTGCCACAGACTAACGTATACTATGAATGAGGAAATGTATCTTTTATCACCAAGTATACATTACTCTTTTCATTTTCTAAAAAGGTTTTTAAAAAAATATTAAAAATGACATTCTATTGTGATGGTGTGGATATTTACCACTGCTTCTAATTTGCAACTTGCACTAAGGTTTAATAAATATCATAAGCAATGAAGTGGCAATCTTCAGTTATATCTGCAAGAAAAATTGCCATGATGGCGGATATCTCGCAATGATTCAATGATAGACTAACATTACACTCCGTTCCAGCACTGTCGCGATCCTCACTGTCCAGACTTCCTTTCTTCTTCTGAATGGAACTCAACGTGGACACAGTCTCCTGTTGAATGTTGAAGCTCAGACAGCTCCCCTGTTGGGGGGAAAAGGAAAGTATACAGAAGAGAAGAGAGAGGTGATTTATATTTTATTTGAAATGGGGGACTGTTCAGCGGATATTTATAAAACAAAACACAAAAATCAGGTAGAGGACCCTTAACTGTGGTGTGTAATATTTCCTCAGAAAACAATGAGATATATAAGTAGTTTTCATATGTATTCTGATGGTGAATATTCATGAAAATTATACCTTGTTAACACACCTGAAAGATAAATTTAACACATAGTGGAAATTCTGCGGATTTTTCTTGCAGATGTTGTGGATAAAAGATTTACAGCAAATTAAGTTTCAATGCAAAGTTTCTGTAGCATGAGAAAAGCTGATAGAATACTGGCGCGCATGCTGATGATCTTTTCCACCTCATATGTCATTCTCTTGTGGATCAATTCTTAGATTTTACCGTTTGTATGTAGAACAGGGGTGAAATCCATGGCTGATATACGCAACAATGATGTATTTTAAGTCTGCAGGTAGACTTCTATATTTACGTATTTTGCCATAGGCATACTTAGAAAGAAGCTATTGGTTCTCAATCTTATAAAACACTAAAAAGTAAAGTTTTATTATGTATTAACACTTATCTCCTCTATAAACAACTATGTTAAAAACCTGATTTATTACCTCTCAATTTATCCCTTTCTAATTGTAAAGGGAATAAACTCGCCTTTTCTATTATCAAGTTGGTGGTTACACCACCTCTAGTAACAGGAGTTCTTATATATAACAGTGCGTTTTAACTAACTCAATAGGGATCACAAAACATCCTTCTTGGGCAGTACATTCCCCTAATACAATGGGACTAAAACTTATAAAGACTTTCCGTGTGGCGACCCTCTGCAGTGGGTGACACTGTAGGAAAGAGGTGGAATTCATTTTAAATATGTCAGGCTGACCTCCCCACATGGTTTCACCAGATAAACTGGCTTCATAAGGGGTTAGTGGTCTGTCCCTTGTGGTCTAAGATCATTTCCTTTTATATCATGTTAGGTACACCACCTATAATTCAGGTGCTCACCAATTTAGCCAACCAGAGACTCAACAAAACCCATTCCCCTCGTTTATGGGCCGTTCACACGGCGTTATCGGCGCGGATTGGCGCCGTACAGCGTGCCGGATTTGCGCTGCGGAGGACGGCGCCACAATCCATCGCAGTAATTTCGGTAATCAAGTATCATAGAGAACTAGTGGATTCCGTCGCTCCTCCCCGCTCGGCGAATCCGTCGGGCGGGGTGAGAAACTGTCATGCACATTATCACAAGGCGGCAATACGCGCCGTGGAATAATGGAAGTTATGGGGCCGGCGGGCGAGCACCCGCCAGCACACCAGCCACTTGTTTCAAGCCGGAATTCGCCGAGCGCAATCCGGCTGCATTTCCCTCTTGAATCGCGTTGTGATTACCGGCCTAACTCTCCTGCAATGTTACTGATACTTGTGCTGCATGCGCTTTGATCTCATGAATACAACATCCCCCAGCAATTCACCATCTCCACAGCGGGCTGCGCCCCATCTTACCTGCCCGCCCGCATACTGTAACAAATGGACATTTCTGCCCTAACTGTGATGGACTTCCGTCCAATTTCGTCACAGTTTTGCAATGTTGATAGGTATCTGATCCACATGATGGCCCAGTTTCTATTTAAACAAAAATTGGGAGGTATATATATTTTTTTTTTATTTTGCATGAAGAAATTGGTTTAGCAACGGAAGTTTAAATTTGACTATGGCAAAATAGTACAATATTGTGATCAAAAAGTCACTCTATGTTCTCTTGCGAGATTCCCATTTTTTTTGAAGACATGATTTGACAAGTTTGGTGAACAGGAATGTTCAGGTGGGAATCTAAAAAAAATTAATTTGGATACTTTTTCACAGGAAGCTAACGCAGTATTTTCTAATCAACCAATTCCATTGAATGAAACTAATATCCCACATAGCTTTCAGTAATTAAATAAGACTTTAGACAATACATATTGGCAGGCTGGGAAGTAGCGCAGTCTAGAGGACATATATAAAACAACAAATTGTGTATCGAGGATTAAAGGATCAGTTTGAGACCGACTACACATTTAGAGGACCCATTTTTTATCAAAGGGTGGGAAAACATTGCTAACTGCAATGCTCTCTAAACTTCGACTGATAATACCTGGGCCGAATTGAATGGATATGTACATTTAATAAATTAAGTGAAACAATTAAATCAGGAGGATGTGGAGATTAATAAACTTTCGGGCCCATCCTGATTTTCTGAAGTAGAACAAAAATTAAACGAAAATATTAGATCTTGAGAGAGAAATTAATGAAAGAAACACAACTATTATCTGAGGGGGATCAGAATGATTTTGATAACAATCTGTTTATATTTGGAAAATAGTAGATTTTACCTACAACTTAATTTATTATTAGATTTGTCAGATTCAGGATTTCTGCTGTAGAAGAATCCTCCCAACAGGTATCTATCGAATTAGTCAATCGCAGGGTATGAAAACTATGTAGACGGGACCAGAGAAAGAACAAAGGTTGGACAAAGAAGACTAACGACATAAAATAATTAACTCTTAAGGTACAAGATCAGAATCCTCGAGAATGCCAATCAGGAGAAGGAAGTAATGGGATTAAATAATGTACAGGGCAATGATTTCAAATGGCAAGACAAATATGCCATCAGTGGCAGGCATGGACAGGGTTGTGAACACGAATGCAGAACTCATCTCGGGAGCATCAAAAATGCAAGGGTATCCCCCTTTTTTTTAGAACACCAAGGATTCTCTGGAGGATCGAAGAGAAGGGGAATTTCAGAATATAACAAAGACGGATTACTTCAAGTGATTAATTTATCCTCTATAGGACTAACAGAAAATCAAAAAACAGGTGTTGGCATATGGTCTTACGTTGACTTCCTATGACCAGATTTAATGAGTTTGTATGTGGTAAAAAGATATTTAATCTATTTGATAGAAGGTGGACTTTACCTAAATTTCATAATATGAAAAATAACTCGATGAAGCTCAAACCTGTAGGTAATTAGAGAAAAAACATTGGGGATCTTGAACTATTACAGATTGAAACTGTAGGTGACCCCATATTTCTAGATATACCCTTGACTAATTTGGATACCAAATTCTAGGAATACACCTACGATATCACAATTTTATTTTTTGGACTTACGTTTGTGGAAGTAGTAGCAAGATATAAAAAAAAAAGCACTCGGACGGGACAACCAGCTTCTTTTAATTTAAAATGGGAGGAACATACCTAGCCATATTGTAGAATTACAATCTAACAGGGAGTAGTAATCAAAACCCGTGACAACGGTGGGTATATTTTCTTATTAAATAAAGTGATTATAAATGACATATGGTTAAGAGAATACTTGATCTTCAGAAACATTTGAGTGGCTTTTCAAAGATACAACCAATGGTATTTGAAGGAATTAAAAAGGATTTTGGACTGGATGTTCGCGCAGAAAAATTAATTACTGAGGATGATGAAGAAATTTATGTTTAAATGTGAAGCCTACTAATGCTACAAGTTAGTATTGCATTATCAAAAGTGGCAATAATAGGTTGTGCCAATTACCCAGGTAGACCAGATAGTCTAGGTAGAAATAAATTTAAACACAAGGACTCCAGGCATGTATGTTGGACCGTATACTGATGCCCTTTGTCACTGGCCATTCCTTCGTATCTTTAAGATACGAAGGATATTGTGATGATACTTAATGATCTAGTAATGAGTGAAAGTACACTTCTTGCAAGTTTAGATGTAGAGGGCGCAGTGAGCTATCTAGCTCCTTTCCCATAATGCCTTGTGATATGCAGATGATTGAGTAGTGGCTAAGGCAAATACAAATACACTAAACTCTCTTAACTGGTGCTCTCCATAAGGAGAGATGTTCCCTCCTCATACCCACTCATTGCATCCCTCCAGTCAAGCCAATATCGCTTGCTCTACCACTGATGAGGGGCAATAAACCAGAAAAGGCGTATGTAGATGAGCAATTTGGCTTGACAATTATTCCCTTTTGCATTCTCTACATGATTTCAGTGGAAGACAGAAGTAAATTGAGGATTTGTTACATCATATAGGGGCGCAAGTGAGCTCTAGCTCTTTACCATAATGCTTGTGATATGCAGATGCTGATAAGTGGGCAAAAAGGCAAAACAAAAACTAACACCTTAACTGGTGATCTCCAAAGGTGAGAGGTTCCCCTCCTAATACCACTCATTGTATACCACAGTCAAGCCTAATATCGCTTGCTCTACCACTGATGACGGGACAAAACCCCGAAAACGCGTATGTAGTGGAGCAATATTTGGCTTGAAATTATTCCTTTTTTGTTATCAAAGATTCAGTGAATCAGAAGTAAATGTTGGATTTGTTTACACCTATAGAGGGCGCCAGTGAGCTATATAGCTCCTTTCCATAATGCCTTGTGTTATGATAGATGATGAGTAATGATGTAGGGGACGCGGCTAAAAAGGCAAAACAAAACATACACACCTTAACTGGTGCTCCTCTCCACTACAGGCGTGATGTCCCCTCCTCATACCCACTCATTGCCTCCAACCAGTCAACCAATATCGATTGCTCTACATGATGAGGGGCAAAACCCAGAACGCGTAATTTTAGAATGAGCAATATTGCTTGACAATAAATTCTTTTTGGGCTTCTCAAAGATTCAGTGATTCAGAAGTTAATTGAGGATTTGTTACAAACCGTATAGAGGGAGCAGTGTGCTATCTAGCTCCTTTCCCTAATGCCTTGTGTTATGCAGATGACGAGTAGTGGGCTAAACATGGCAAAACAAAAACACTTACACACCTTTAATGGTGCTCTCAATAAGGAGAGTTGTTCCCCTCCTCTATACTCCATCATATGCCTCCCACCAGTCAAGCCAATATCGCTATGCTCTACACTGATGAGGGGCTAAACCCGAACGCGTATGTAGATGAGCAATATTGGCTTGACAAGTATTCCTTTTTGTCTCAAGATTCAGTGATTCAGAAGTAAATTGAGGATTTGTTACATACATATTCGACGGGCGCAGTGAGCTATCTAGCTTCTTTCCCATAATGCCTCAGTTGTGATATGCAGATGCGGAGTGTGTGCCGCTTAAAAAGGCAAACAAAACATACACACCTTAACTGGTGCTTCTCCATAAGAGAGATGTTCCCTCTCCTCATACCCCATTATTTGCACTCCCACTGTCAAGCAATATCGCTCGCTGCTCTACATGATGATGGGCAAAAACCCCGAAACGCGTATGTAGATGAGGCATAGTGGCTTGACAATTATTCCTTTTTGCTTCTCTAAGATTCAGTGAATCAGAAGTAATTGAGGATTTGTTTCAAACCTATAGAGGCGCAGTGAGCTATCTAGTCCTTTCCATAATGCCTTGTGAAAGCCTATATAAGTAACATCAGACATGACCAGGCTGAAAGCAATCAAGGTCATTTTTTGAAACACAAGAGGTACGCAATTTATGGAACATAATATATATCGTTTTTCAGTATTGATTTTGTTTTGACACATAATTATTTTTTGTTTGTGGCACTTTTATCACCAGATAAGGGTGCAGCCTGGGCACCTGTTTGTGAGCCATGCTTTTGCTAATTTTATTTTTTGCGTTGGTGGGAACGATGCTATTGTTTTTTCTGATTCACTTTCAAATATTCACAGTCGGTTTTTATTTTGGGGTGCTTTATTTGTTGATTATTGATATTTTTTTTTGGGGACTGTAGTGAATAATTATCTAAGGATTTTTGTATCTGACTCAATTGATTAAGAAATTTTGGGTATGAAATTCACACTTTGAAATTCATCGAGAGAAAATAAATTTTGGGGTCTTCAAATTATTGTTGATGAAAAACAAGCAGATTCGGACTAAGATATTTCGGAAAAAATACGGCTACAATAGGTTGTTATCACATTTTCTAGCTGGCATCACGCTTCTCTAATATAGGGATTCCCATAGGCCAATTTCTTAGGGGCTCGGAGGAATGCTCTACATCAGAGGCTTTCAATCGAGATTGTATTATAGTTAAAAATGCACGTTTTCAGGCAAGGGGTTATCAAAAAAATTATTTGAGGGAGGCGTTAAATAGGCTTTGATAGTGACAGAGGACATTTATTAAATCAGTAAACAAAAAGGAAAAAACTGATTTAATTCGTTGTATAGGATACCTTTGATGATAGAGCCAACGAAATGAGAGGTATACTTAGAAGACATTGGCAAATTCTGAAAGCAGATCAGTTACTCTCTAAGGTGATTCCAAAAATATCCTTAGTGTCTCTTTAGAAGAGGAGAGAAAAATCTTGAGGATGAATTATGTGCTTAGTTTTTTGAGGGAGATGGTTATAAAAATACATGGTTACAGTTCCGGTGGTAGGCTCATATTATTGTGGCAATTGTTCTTTTTGTCCATCTTATTTGGAAACGAAGAATTTGTTAACTCCCAGATGATAAGAGAAAGTTTTTGTGATAAAGACCAATTTAATCCACCTGTAAAAACCAGAGGTGATTTATGGGGCTATGTTTACTTGCCCCAAGATCTATGTGGAATTAACCTACAGGAGTTTCGTGTAGCGTATCTCAATAACATCTGAGGACTATTAAAATAACTATAGGTATAAACCTGCCTAGCGAGACCATATTTTGGAATTAAAATGATGAAAGAGAGGGGCTAAAATTTTGGGGCATCTGTGTGAAAAATGGCTAGGGGGAAAGAGAGGGCGATCTGGATGTTGTTTGTTGCAGGAAAGAGCAAGATGGATATATAGACTCCAATACATTGAACACCCTATGGCTATGTCTACACTGCAGTGGACAAAAAACTACCTGAAAAACGAATTACTAAATACGTTCATGAAACATGAGTTTTCTGTCCACTGCTGTCAAAAGCAGCTGAAAAAACGGTCGTTTCTTGGAGCGTTTTTTTGGGAGCGTTTTTTGAAGCATCTTTGCTCTGCTTTTAATGTATGCACAAATTAAGCCATTGGATGTAAAAATACACCCTACAGGTAGAGTTAAAATGTTAAGTAAAAAGGGAAATACATTACATGGAAATCCCTAAAAGAAGCATTTTGCTATCTATCATTCATGAAAATAAACTTTGAGATTCTTGGTTCACATTATTTTTGACTCAATAAATGCATTAAGCTGCACACGAACTGCAACGTGATCTAAGGTCGGGCAGGCCTGCATCTTTAACTTCTCAATAGGAGGCACCACATCCAGCTCTCACTGGGTCATCCGACCTCATTATCAGAGAGAGAGAAAATAAATCACCAAACCTGCAAGCTGTACTCTTATAACGGTGTGAAGCGGGCGTGGTGCAGAAAAACAAAATGGATGCAGCCCTTAACTCCCAATGTGCCGACCTGGAGATCAAGTTAAGTTCGTGGGGCTTAAGCATTTTTGTTCAAAAATATAAGTGAAACCACTGAATCTCAAAGTTTTTTAAACATGTTAAGTAGTCATCCTTTAGATCACTGTAGCCTTTTTAGCACATTGTCCTTTGTGTGCTGCTGCTGTGCTACTACTTTATTAAATATTGCAGCCTAGATTCTTGCACCAAAATCACAAATAACCACATTACTCTTTCCATATAGCAAGAATAAACTGTATTAGCGTCAAAATCTTTAAAGAAAAAGGATTTATGATGGCAAAATAAATAAAAATGCATTATTGCGCCAAATTCCGTAAAAAAACTATTTTTAGTGTCAGAAGCGAGATCACTTTATATATGCAGCCCAAAATCTGTAAACGAAATGGACGATTTTAGCCATCAAAATCCGTAAAAAAAAGTAGTCTGGCGCTAAAATCCATTAAAAAACGTATTTTTTGCTCAAAAGCTAATTATCGCTTTATTAGCAACCAATAATCTGAAGATACGGATTTTACGCCAAATCATCAAAAAAACTGATTTTGGCGTCAAAATCCTTAAACGTATTTTTTTGGCGTCAGAAGTGAGAGAACTTTATTAGCGCCAAAATATGTTCAGTAAAGGATTCTAGTGCCAAAATTCGTAAAAAAAACGGATTCTGGCGGATATATTCGTAAAAAAAAACGTATTTTTAGCGTCAGAACGCGAGAACTTTATTAGCGTCAAATATGGTCAGTAAAGGTTTTTAGTGGCAAAATCCGTAAAAAAAAAAAAAATCGCATTTTGCGTCAGAAGCTATATAATTTATTAGCGCAAAATACTGTTAAATGGTTTTTAGCACCAAATCCGTCAAAAAATTCCGGATTATTCGCCAAAATCCGTAAAAAAAAAACAGATTTTTGGCGTCAGTAGCTATAGATACTTTATAGCGCCAAAATATCGTTAAAAGGATTTTTGCACAAAATCCGCAAAAAATTGGATTAGGAAGCCATTAATATTTAATAAACTTATTTTAAGCGAAGAAAATTGTATGAATTGCGTAAAAATTGTTAGCGGCCAAAGCATGATAATTTTATTTCATAAGGAACTAAAAAGGACACATCATGACACTTGATGTTGTTTTGATAGTTTAACCTTTGTTACACCACTTAGGTGGGAAATTGGGGCTCCTGAGAGGGTTTGTTCTTTGCAAAATCGCGCAAAAAACGCGCGAAAAGCGCCAAAAGACGTTCAGCGCTTTCCATAGACTCCTCCGTAGTAAACATTTTTCTGCCTGTTCTGCGTTTTTTTTAGAACTTGTTGCAAATACGACCTGTTGTTAAAAAAACAAGCAGAAATAAGACTCAAGTGTAGACAGCAGGTGGGTTTAAAGTGGACGGTCTTTGGGAGATGATTACAGTCGTTTTTCCACGTTTTTAGAAAAATAAAAAACGCTGAAAAAACGGCAGTTTTTGTGTGCAGTGTAGCAATAGCCTAAAGAGCCTAAATGAAGGCTTTCATTTCAGCATTTATTTTAATCCTGATGATTCCATATATAATTTTTGAAGAAACATCATATAATGTGATCAAGTACAGTCAGTGGTACATGCATGGTTGATATATGACTATAGGAGCACCAGTGTTCCACATATGTTTTTTTTTTTCTATCTTCCTATCCCATCATGCTCATCTGCCCCACCTTGTCCCTCATTTTACCTGTGTTTTGAAGTGATGAATAGGTATTGCCACATGACGGCGCCAACAGGTTTCTATTAAACAAATTGGGCAATATTACAGGCAGTTTCCCCGACTTACGTCGTTCCTCGATCTTACGTCTGCCTCCTAGTTACGGACGAGCACTGTATGGCGGCCGTGCTTAGTGTGGTGACGTCACTCCCCAGATCAACAGATCGGCGCAAGTCGGGGTTGCCATTGACACTCCTGTCACAAGGCAGTATCATACCCTCCATCCCCAGATGATGAAGAGATTGAAATACGTCCTGTTGTGATTGTTTTCTGTCCTACCAGCAGTCATTTTAGCAGGGCTTCCTGAAGGGGCGCGGCTAGCTCATCCGGACACTGATTGGCTGGCTGACACTGTCCATAGAGTGCTTATGGGGGAATTGTAGTCCCTTGCATATTACATCTTTAGCCAACAAAAACTAAGATGGACAATAGCAGGGACTACAGTTCATAATGCACCTCTGGCAATGTCACATGTGCAGCCTAATCACCGTCCCAACGACATATCTATGCAACACTCTCGAAGCAATGCTGAGAATATGACTGTCCACAGCCTTGTACCTGAGAGTGAACGTGATGCTGCATGGGGGGATGAGAAGAGCTATCCCAGCACCTAGCATTGGTGAGAACTGTCACTGTATGCTCCTACAGATGGAGCTATTCCCCAGTCCATGTGCTCTGAAAGAGCCTAGAAGGGACCAGTGTTTTGTCTGGTAATCAGTTATTACTTCTATTAAATGTGCAAATTAACTCAACTGCATCATCAGCTAGCTTATATTTAGACTCATATTGTTCATATTGTTAATTGTATGTGAGCATGGATAGCAGGGCAGGGGATTTGGATGTCCCAAGCAAAAAGGGCAAATAGTGCCCGGACCCTGTTTCCTGGGAAAAATTCAAATCCCCAGTCCTGATCTGAGGCCCGGCGCCTTCAGCTGCTGTGGGGTGCAGTGTAATGTTTCTGTCCCCACTCTCTCTCGAGCCTCTCCGGTCGCCCCTTACTTTAGGTCTAGTCCCCTCACTTCTCTCTGCACCATTCAGCACCCATGTGTGGCATTCTGGCACTTGTAGTTTTGGAACTACAACTGCCAGCATGCCACATCAGCATATGATAAATCCATATGATAAAAACCAATCGGCACCAATAAAAATCATACATGTGTGGTATGGCATGCTTTCAAGTGTAGTTGTGGAACTGCAAGTGCCAGCAATCCACCCCACACATGTATTAAATCTACCTGTTCCGACTTACATATAAATTCAACTTTAGAACGAACCTACAGTCCCTAACCCAAATATAACCTGGGGACTGCCTGTATGTATATGTGTGTGTGTATATATATATATATATATATATATATATATATATATATTTAGCGTAGGGACCCACTTAATAGAGGTCGCCTCTACGTGGCAAGTGGGCCTATACGTTTTGATCAAAGAGTATACCAAGAACCTCCTGTTCATTTTTTATATAGTTTTGCTGAGAAGCATTAGATAAACGTATAGTGTGAGGATGTGCGGTCCATGCCTCTCCCCTCCATGTTTGAAAAAAAAAAAAAAAAAAAAAAAAAAAATAGATATTATAATATAATATATAGTATATATATATATTATATATATAATTTATTTTTTTTTTTTTGATGCATGAAGAATTTGTTAGCAACTGAATCATATAACATATACACTTAAGTTGCTATGATGAGACGCAGTTCTGGAGTAGATTACCATCTGTTTATGTATACATTTATTGTTTCTACTCACTGCGTAGATTTTGTGCTAACTACAAATACAATATATGCAATACAATCTATGCAAATACAATACAGCATGAATGTACTAACATTTCTGCATATTCCCATTGTAATGTAATGAATTAGGTAACTAGCTGAGACCTGTAAGAAAGAATATTTAATGGGGAAGGTGGGAGGTGAAGTTGCGGGAGGGGGGGCGGGCTAACTATAAGGCCTGTAGCTTCATTAAAATGAATATGTATATTAGATACAGAGGAGAAGAGGTTTATGGGAAGAGACTAAGATAGCAGTGTACAGTATAATGGAGTATGTATTCCCAATGAACATGCATATTAGACATAGAGGAGAAAAGATTTATGGGAAGTGATAAAGCTAGTAGTGTGCTGTAAAATGTAACACCTATTCTGCTTAGTCTGTTCTAGGTGAGCCACGCACACGCAATAATATGAGAGAAATTGGACGGAAGTCCATCACAGTTAGGGCAGAAATGTCCATTGGTACAGTGCGTGGGCGGCATGGTAAGATGGGGTGTAGGCCCGCTGTGGAGATGGTGAATTTGTCTGGGGGGATGTTGTGTATGAGAACATAGCGGCAGCACATAGTATCAGTATGCATGCAGGAGAGTAAAAGGGGAATGGGTTTTGTTGATTCTCTGTTAGCTAATTGGTGAGCACCTGAATAGGTTGTGTACCTAACATGATATAAAAGGAAACGAGCTAGACCACATGGGACCGGACCTCTATCCCCTGATGAAGCCAGTTTAGCTGGTGAAACATGTTGGGGAGGTCAGGTATGACATTTTAAATTGTGATTTCTCACCTCTTTCTACAGTGTGACCCGCTGCAGAGGGTCTCACAAGGAAACCTTATATGTTTTATGTCCATCGGATTAGGGATGACTGCCCAAGTAGGATGTTTGGGATCCCTTATTGGAGTTAGTAAATAACTGTATATATAAGGTTCTCCTGTTAATAGGTGGTGTTCCACCAGACTTGATAATAGAAAAGGAGTTATTCCTTTACAATTAAGGGATAAATTGAGAGGTTAAAAATCAGGTTTTTAAATAGTGTGCATAGAGGTTAAGTGTTATACATGATAAAAGTTACGCTTTAGTGTTTTATAGATTGAGAACTGATAGAGTTTAAGTTTGCCTATGGCAAAATAGTAAATATAGTGATCAAAAGTCACTCTCTGTTCTCTTGCAAGATTCCCATTTTTTGGAGACTATTTGCATGTAGACTTCAACACACATGGATTTCTTTGCAGATATGTTGTGGACCAGCTCAGATGTTAATTAAATGTCAAGTGAATGTGCATCTGTAATTGAAATTTCATTTAAATAAACTACAGATGTGGATTTTACTGTGGATATGCAGGTAATTCACAGCAGAAGGGTTGTTTGTGGATTTTTTGAGGGGAAATGTTCATTTCCCATTAAAGTCAATGGAAAAAACAGCAACATGTTTGACATTATTGCAGATTTGAAAAAAAAAAAAACAAACCAAAAAAAAACTACAATTTGTAAGTCTGTCCATGTGGAAAAAATCCACAGCACTTGGATTTAATTTATAAACTCTTAGTGTTGGTACTGAAAGAGTATGTTCACATGTTGGATTTTTATGTGGATTCAAAATTTTAATGGGAAATTTGCTATGTAGTGAATTATGCGTAAAGTTCACTTATCCATGATGCATTTAAAAAAAGAAAAAAAAGCTCCAACATGTGAACATACTCTAAAAGCTGTGCATTTTCCATGCACACATCTGCAGTCATTCTGGTACTTATGAGCATTCCCAAAATGAGCCTTATGTTTTTAAAGTAGAATAAATATAATGATCCTAAGGATACAGTCACCTATCCAGTAAACAATATACAGTAGAAACTGTTTTAAATCTGTAATAAAATCCACGTGTATTTTTTGATTTTGCCATACATTTTTGCCATGGATTTTGCTGACTTGCATCAAAATGAGTGATGGCTGTTGCAATAAGATTGTGGATTTTCACTCCAGCTAAGTTTAAGTTCACACCATGTTTGTCCATTCATCAGCATATACGTAAATATATCAATAGGACTAAATGGCCTGCTTGAGGCCAAGAGTGTTCTTTTGGCCTCTCTGTATACCACAAAAAAAAAAAAAAAAACAGCGCAAAAGCCTATTTTATAGCATTATTAAAAGGGGACAAAAAGCATTAAACGTACACCTTTTTTTTCTTTTAAAACGGGGCCTTATGTTTTTAGGAATTTCCGCTACTTTTATCCATCAGAGGCATCTGTTTAACAAGTATGTTCTGGTGTGTACATTAACCCCTTAACGACCTTGGGCGTATCCATACGTCCAGGTCGTTTGGGGGTTTTAAAGCACCTGGACGTATGGATACGCCCTGAGGGGATCGCGCGAACTCTAAAGCAGAGTTTGCGCGATCGGCGCGGGGTGTCAGCTGTATATTACAGCTGACATCCCGCAGCGTCGGCCCCGACCCCGGATCGCTCCGGAGGGGCGGGGGGGGGGCGGATAACCCCGTAATTATTGCGACAATCCGGTCGCAATAACTAAGAGAGAAGCGGAGGAGAAATTTCTCCTCCTGCGTCTCTGTCGGGCAGCAGCGCACGGATCGGGCGATCCGTGCGGCTCCTGCCTCCTTACAGGGCACCCGGAAGGCAGAGAATGCCTTCCGGGTTGTCTGTGACTCACGACGCCGGCCGTGCCCTATGGGCACGGCCCCGGCATCGTGAAATGACAGTTGTCATAGGAACCAGTCATAGCAACAAGCTATGCATGTTTTCCTATTGAATGAGAGATCTAAAGATCTCTCATTCAAATCCCCTATGGGGAAAAGTAAAATAAAAATGTGAAAAAGTGAAAAAAAGTTAAAAAAGTGAAAAACAAGTAAAACACAAAACGAAAAATAAAATAAAAATACGTTAACCGCCCTTTTCCTCTTTACAAAACCAATCGCCCCAAAAAAAGATCAAAAATAAATAAAGTACCCATATTTGGTTTTCGCGCGTGCGTAATGACCTGCCCTATAACTCTGTCATGTTAATTAACCCGTACGGTGAACGGCGTAAAAAACAAAACAAAAAAACAATCACAGAATTAAGATTATTGTTCATCCCGCAGCACATAAAATGGAATAAAAAGCGATCAAAAAAAATCCTAGAAAGCCAAAGTTGTACCAATTAAAAAGTCAGTTCATCCGCAAAAAAAAATCCTTATACAGCTCTGTATACGGAAAAATAAAAAATGTATAGCTCTCAGAAGATAGCGATGAAAAAATATTGTTTTCCACACTAAAAACACTTTTCTTTTTTTTTAAAGTGCTTCAACATACAAAAACTAAATAAATAGGGTAACGCCATAAACGTAGCGACCAAGAGTAAAGCTAAAATGATCCGGATACTGCACGGTGAGCCCCGTTAAAATAAAAAATAAAAAACAACCTATTGGATTGCAGTATTTTCTTCACCTGGCTCCAAAATGGATTTAAAAGCAATCAAAAAGCCTTGTCCCCCCCAAAAAAGATACTAATAAAACGTCAACTCCTCTTGCAAAAAAACAAGTCCCTACACAGCTCCAAGCACAGAAAAATGTAAAAGTTATGGCTTCAACTTGGTGATGCAAAAAGTATTTTCCCGTTTGAATAAAAGTGTTTTTATTGTATAAAAGCAGTAAACATAAAAAATATTTCAAATTGGGTATCGGTGTAATCGTATTGACCCGGGTGAGTAAGCTACATGTCAATAAACCGTACAGTGACCGCTATATAAATTAAAAATAAAAAACACTACCAAGATTGCTGTATTTTGTTCAAAAAATCTCACAAAAAAACATAATAAAAAGTGAACATAGCATCAAAATGCCACCCCATAATTGGTACCAATAAAAACTTCAATCATCCCGCAAAAAACAAGCCCATACAAAAGTTGAACAAACAAAATAAAAAAGTTATGGCTGTCAGAATAGGACAACATAAAAACGCAAATTTTTTATAGACGTATTTCTACTGTGTAAAAGTAATTAAAACAGAAAACTATATAAAAACTATTTTATTGTAATTGTCCGACCCCCAAAAGTAAAGTTATCACATAAATTTTTAAATGCAGGGAATGCTGTAAAAAATTTAAACTCAAAAAACAAAGAT